>CABFWB010003188.1:31954-48301 GCA_902151455.1 Timema bartmani | reverse complement strand
GGTTCTAATATCTAATTATGTTTTTCCACGTGTGTACCGATGGGTTTCTCCCCAAAATTACCTCTGTAGCAAATCACCACATTGGTAGCCGCAGGGTCTAACACGTCACTTCCGTTTTTGACTGGATTGCTTGGAACGGGGTGAACAAGTTTTGGGATCTAGTCTGGTGAATAAAAGGTGGGTTTTTTTCATAAATAGTTTCCCACTATCCCTCCACGAAAATTAGGGAATATTAAAACTGCAAAAACACTTGTCTTTTTTTCACTTTTCCTACATACAATGAAATATAGTCTGCCTACTCTGGCAACACTTCACGCTACTACACACTTGAGCAGTAATGGGGAAGGTAGAATTTAGAGTAAATGTACCCACATTTGTGGGGTGGTATTAAAAACCTGTATTAGACATATTATTCTAGCTGAGAATGTAACTTTTGTTCACGTTCCCTCTGGTGAGAATTGATAGCTATTTATTTGATAACTTAAAGTAATTTTATTAAAGGATTTTTATCGTGACGTAGCGTCAAGTTAAGATAGGACTACCCATGTTAAAATATTTACGTTTAATTGAGTGGGGCTTGAAGATAACATTGAAAGAAAAAAACTTGACTTTTTTTAATATTTCTAAAAATAATCATAAATTATAATTTTGTTTATCCTGAAGTAGTTTTTACTAAGCCCTATGTTTTTAAAGATTGTCTACATCTCAGGATAATTGGCTTATTCACGTTAATGGCCAGTAGGAATCTTCCTGTCGGGATGTAAATTCAAAAATCCGTGGTAGCATATGTTTATCTAGAATATGAAACCAAAAAAAGGTAGTTTTGAAATGCAAGTCAATGTTTTTAAGGCTCAAAAAATAAAGTGAGTATGTACACACGTGAGGGGAAGTGCTATAATTACTTAGACAATATGTCTCATAGGGCGAACTACTCATTATCTTTCTTCTCTTTTCTATTTCGTCCATTGGTGTCTAAGTGTGATAGTACTTAGATAGCTTAGTTGTGTTAAGTTAAGATGCAACCAGCTTCGCAAAATATCTTCTGAACAAGGACGTAGCCAGAGGGAGGTTTGGGGGGTTCAACCCCCCCACAAAATTCTATGAACAAAACATATATGACTTTATTTATGGTTCAAACAATATCAAAATTAAGATACAAATACAAATTAGAGGGCTGTGTTACCATAAAAAACACTTCAGAGAGCTTCTATAGGTGTTAAATATTTAGAAATTTTCTTAGCCTTTGGCATTTTGGGGGTTATTTTACCATAAAAAAAACACTTAACAGAACTTCAAAAAGGGTTTAATATTTAGAAATTTACCAAGCCTTCGGCAGCTAGGAGATTATTTTACCACGAAAAAAAAAACACTTCAGAGAGCTTCTAGAACTGTTTATCATTTAGAATTTTTTCTAGCTTCCAGCAATTGGGGGATGTGCCCACCAAACCCCCCCTGGAATTATTGGCTGGTTACAGCCTTGCTTCTGAATCACCAAATAGGCAACGTCGTCAATTCACTATGTTTTAGTCGCCTGTAGACTTCTCCGCCAGCGGAGGGCACTGATAGAGAACCAGCCTGTTCATTGATGGACGAGAAGTAGTCCGTGTTGTATTCAGCGGGTGCGAGCGTGGGAAATGGGATGAAGCACTTGACGCAGAGATCAATAAGTACAGTCCGTGCTGGGAAAACAGGGGTCAGGATTAGCGATAGAAACTACTCAAAAATCAACGACGTGTTCTAAGATTTGATTTCCCTTAATGTTTTTCTCTTAATTTTCTCATTGAACTTTTACATATTTGACCTCGCTGTTATGATGAATCATAAGATTTTAAGTGACCCCGAATTAAATAAATGTTACGACACAATCTTACAAACTTTCTCATATTTTGTATTATAGCTTGGAAGCTAAATTTTCCAAAATAGGTTTTACATAAACTTCCCTTAAGTAAGTTTTCTTAATAAAAATAAACACATGCTATTGTTAGTTACAATAAACACTCTTTATATAGACCTATATTAAACCAAATTGTTAACATATTTTTAACAATTTCAAATTATAAAAGAAATTATATGCTTACTTCTCTAGAATTATTTTAATCTGTAAAAATAAAAATATATTTTTATTTATCATGAAGAACTATTCCAAATTTCCCATTTTGAAATCAATCTTCAGGCCAATTTTGAAATATTAGTAAACTGTTTATAATTTGTCGTAAGTACACTACCCTTAAATTTTTTATTTTAGAAAAAAATGCACTAATATTTATCATGTAAAATAGTTCCCTGATTCCAATTTTAAACAAAATCGTTGAAGCTATTTTCTAAAAAATTGAAATTTTACAAAAATCAGTCATAATTTTTTTTAGAAAAACAAACATAGCCTATATATTTATTCAAAATGTAAAAACGATCATAGATGTCAAATTTGAATCAGTGAGCTATTTTTAAAATAACACTCATAATGATAAGGAGAAATTGTGATGTAATTCTATCTCTAAAATTAAGGATATATTTAATGATGACTGATAATTAAAATACTAAACTAAAAATAAGACTATGAAAATTCTATTCTTCATTTGTAAGAAAATTTTACATGCTTCCTTAAAATAATGACTACAGTGCAATTTTCATAAGAAGGTTCTTATCAGACAAATATAAAATTTCTATATCTACTTTAACGTAATCATACGCCAATTTTGAAAGATATTATCAATACTTATAACATGATACTGGCAATATAGTATTATTTTGATAATAAATGAAATTGTAAATAAAAAGAAAGGAACAAACTCAAAGATAAGGAACTAAATAGTATTGTGATTATTTTTAAACAATCTATTTCCCAAATTATATAATTTTCAATGATATATATATTAATGCAATGTTTTTTTAAATATAACATATCACATATCTTAAATTTATTTATTATTATTTTTTATTGTTAGTTATTAACAGCCACGACACGAATTTCACTGTATAACAATTTTGTTTTAATTCCAGAACGCGTCGTGGTTCTGTAAAAGCAACCAGGACGTGAAATTTCTTGTTGTAGCCATTTCTCTAACACCACAAATTTTCCACTCATTGAGCGTTTTCGGTTTTGGAACTAACATATATTGTATAGTACAGAAAAAAAATTATATATTTTTTGAAACATCCCACCATAATATTTTAAATGATGTATATAGGATTATCTAATACAATTAATTAAAAACATTTCTCTAAAGTTTCGTTTGGAAAAAAAAAAATCTGATTTTAATTTTATTCTAATAATAAGGATATTACTGTTCATTTTGATAAAATATCTCTTTGTTTATGCGTCCGTACATAAACATCGCTGAAAACTTTGATCTTCGCTACTACCAAACTAAACACAGATTTCTATGATACTTAGTTTGCTAATGACCGCCATCATAGTCTGTCGTTCATACGGTGGTAGATTACTTGTACTGAATTAAGTACTGAAATAATTACGAAAACATATGTCAAGTTTGTATATCTGGGGAATGTCTTAAATGGTTATAAACACTGAAAACATGTGTTTTAAAATAAAATTTAATTGAAGATAGCTTAGCCTACCAGTTAATGGGGCCGCCTTGGTAGGCGAGAAATTTCCACGCAGACGTTCAGCTCTAACGCAATATTTAATTCTAAGATGCGTTATTTTAAAATATGGTTAACGCCAAGAAAAGTCTAAGGATTCCAATAGTTCTCTTTTTCCTTAACAACTCTATAATTTGAATTTTATTAGTAAAAAAATAAACTTAGGAAAAATTTAACATTAGTTCGTTTTCAACGACTTTTTAAGTATATTTACGAATCTATAATACTAGGCTTGATTAAAATTACTCTAGAGTTAGCCTTCCTCTAAAAAATACAGTAATATTTTGATAGTCTCTCAACAGAAAATTTTAAGATATTTTTGAACTGGGAGTGAGCTTTTCACTTTACTTGGAGATAAGAAATTTCGTCGTTTTCTTTCCCCTCTTTCTTATTTATTTATTTATTTAGCACCGCGTCTTAGTACCCGTTCGGTTTATACGCTTAATTACTATTTACGCTAATGGGTTAGGAATTGGGAAGGTTTAATATAGAGGAAGTGAGCCCGCATTTGCGTAGAGGGAGAGTGGAAAACCATTTAGGAAAAACCACTCCCAGTTCACCCGACCGAGATTTGAACCTCAATCTCCCCGTTCTCGGCAGTCGAGCTCAACACGACTAGCGCGTTAGCTAACTACGCCACCGAGGCGGGTCTCTTTCTTATTGACATGACAAAGGGTGGTTGAAGGTGAAGGGCAGCAAAGAGTATAAATCTAGACCCATCAGAGAAATAGTTATAAAAAAAACCACACAGACCGTTGTATTTTAGGCCGTGTGACCTGACCATAATTGATACCTTATCGTTGACCGAGGTAACCACCTTAAGATCTTTTGAAAATGTTAAATTTATTAAAAGAAAGAGCGGACGAGTTTAGCTCAAAATTTATTATTTTTTGGTTGGTTTCCAACCAAGTGGTGAATTTGTTCTCGTTATTTTGTCACCAGTGTTCAACAGTCGGTCAACTGTGGCGGTGACTGTATGCCTTCATTAGAATACGCTAACAGGCGAGCGAGGCATCTTGATACCGTGCAGACATGCGATCTGCAGAAACAGGGAAGCCAAAGCTGAATGTTACTGAACTCTTTATGTGCACACGGAGTTGAGGGGGCGTGGTGAAAATAAAGGAGGAGGGGGGTGGCTTTACAATTTGCATATTACTATACCGAACGTGACGTCCGGAGGATGTATTTCTAAAACAAACACGATAAATAATGTTGGAAAATATGACTCCAACCTGGTGACGTTGGTTTTAGGTGCTTTTTTTTACGGACGTGGGGAAAGGTGGACGTTTACCGGAGCTTCAAGACACGTGGCGGATTTCTTAAAATCTGGCGTTATTTAAAAAAAAAACTAGACGCTATTTAAAAATAATGTTCTTTCCAAAATGGACGTGAAAGGTTTAAACTTGTTCCCTTACAATTAAAAGTATTATATTTTTAGTTTTATTGATTGCAAATAATTACATAAAAAGGAAGAATTATTTAGATTTCAAAGAAATTTCACGTTTAGTGTAGAAGTTTTTATTTATCAATGTACAGGCACATGGATCTAGCCCAGGCGTAAATAGTGAAGTGAGTATTTATACTCGTCATTGGAAAGAGGGTAAATTATATCTGCATATATACAAGAGGTCTCGCAGGATTAACCTCTAAGTTTCTCCCCTATCTTTTTATTTCGTACATTTTGTGTCTAAGTGCGATAGTGCTTTTAGGGCTTAGGTGCGACAAGGTAAGATGCAACCCGCTTCGAAAAATAAGTTCGAAATCTACAAGTAAGCAACGTCGTTATGAGATATAAGATATTCTTATATATTCTTAAAATATAATGTCAGTAGTGACTATCCTATAATAATAATGATAATGATAATGGGTGAACACGTGACAAAAGGCGCCAGTATCGTTTAGTAAATTTTTCTGGTAGTGGGGAAGTCAGAGTTCGAATTCCAAGAGGATGTAGTGAGGCGTGTTTTCCTTTTATTATTCCCCACTCTCTTTCTAGGTAAATGCGTGTGTACGACCCTTCTCAACAATTCCTTCTTCTTCCTTAGATTATTATTATAAATATGCATGGTAAAAATGCGTTTTATAATTTAACATGAAAACGTATAAAAAATTGTTCGTTCGACTCTTATAAAAATTCCATAGATAATGAATGAGCCTGATTTGGCGGTTGTTACATAACTTTAAAACTCCGCAGCAAACGTTTGAACGAAGGTCTTCATTAAAGTGCGTGTTTTTGTTTTTTCCGTGTCCTTGCAGGTTTTCAACCTTCAGTACACCTCCGCTTTCAGTGGGTATGGGAACTATTAGAATACAGGCGTAGTGTTGTCAAGTCCCATCCAATCACTCACTTGTCAGGTCGTCAAGGCTACAGACACACAGAGACTGGCAGGCTGGCAATCGACGACAGAAACAGCTCCCAACGGCACTAAAGTGAAGGTTGTCGGAACATTGCACAAAACAAAGAGATATGTCGTGGTAGGTAAGGTGCGACTGATAACAGCTGTGTTTTGGGCCGTTTGGAAAAAGAGTGGTAACCCTGTGTGGGCTGCCCTAAGTCTTGGTACCTGAGCGCTCCCTCCCCTCACTATTTAAGCTCGTCAATGAGTAGTTCACCCTGTTAGGCTGCTTGTTTACCTCCTGATATTTCCTCTACTCCTACTCTTGGTACCTGAGCGCTCCCTCCCCTCACTATATAAGCTCAGCAATGAGTAGTTCACCCTGCTAGGCTGCTTCTTTACCTTCTCTTCCTCAAACTCTTGGTACCTGAGCGCTACCTACCCTCACTATAGCAGCTCAGCTCAGCTGAATTCGTTTCTTCAAAATGAAATCCATCTAATTGACATAAAAATACACCTATTAATGCAATAAAATGCTTGTCATTTTTTTTTTCAAACCGAATGTTTAACTTATTTCAACTGGTTTAGTGGGTTGAGATCAGTTCGTGGCATTGCCACTAGGCTCCTAAATAAAATACCAATATCATTATAATTATTATGAGTCTTCCACCGTATTAATTTAATACAGGGCTAAAACGGGGACAAAAGAAACTACTATATAATTATGTGGGCCCCTAACTTACCTACGTTGCTGTTTTAACTATAAATAGTTAATATAATATAGAAAAGATATATTGAAGTACGGTATTTATTACCTATTATTTTGTATAGTTTTATAAATTTTTGTTTCCATATCTAATGTAAGTAGGGCCTGTAGTGAATATGTTAATTTAATTTAATTAATTTAATTAGTTTTTCTTACTAAATAAATTATATTTGGTCCTTAAACGGGCATGCTCAGGATAATATAGTTGCTTGGACACCAATATCAATATTTCATAATTACTTTGAATCTAACACAATCTTAAATTTAAACTATAATTATGTGTTTTTTTTGTTCAGTTTTTATTTTAACATAGTGATTTGGCTGCACTCTGGTAGTCAGTGACCTGGTGGTCTAGGGGTAAGGTGTCAGACTTCTGTGCTGGGGGTCCGGGGTTCAATCCTCGGTCCCGGCACAGATTTATCTGATTGCCAAACCCTTCCTTCACCTCTGACAAGATGTGTATTAATCACAACTTGTGAATGTGAGGAATGCCAGGCCTCCACCGTGGTTCGGATTCCACGTTAAATTGTAGGTCCTCCATTTCATCTCACAATCACCCTACCACTGCACATTAGCGTAAGTGCGTATAACCCGAACGGGTAGTAAGACGCGGTGCTAATAATAATAATAATAGTAATAATGCACTCTGGTAAATTTTTAGTGAGTTGATTAGGAAGTGCTACCTGCTGCCCTCTCCCAGACGTGTAACGAAACACATTCAGCTTCTAAATAATAATTAAGGATTAAGGTCCGCCATTTGTGGATATGAAGAAGACGTTTTATTAAAGTTGTTTATTTGAAAAATGTCTGAATGGCGCCATTTCAGAGTGGATACAATGCAGGATTTTGTGATTATGTTGCAGATAATTCTAGTGAATACAAAGCAGATTTTTAAATAATTTGTTTATTTGAGAAATGGCTGAATGAAGCCCATTCAGGGTAGATACAATGCAGGATTTTGGTGGGTATGAGGCAGATAATTCTAGGGAATACAAAGCAGACTTTATATAATGTGGTGTTTGTTTGAGAAAAGTTAGAATGGAGCTCAAATAAGAGTGAATATAATGCGGAATTTGGTAGGTATAATGTAGGTAAATATAAAGTAGATTTTTAAACAAAGCTGTTTATTTGAGAAATGCCTGAATTGAGACCATTCAGAGTGAATATAATTCAGTTTCCCCGTGCTAATAGGGTTATTAAATGAAGGAGAGAATCAATAGTGGGTGATGATGCTGATGATGAAGATACTCGGGAGAAGTAGGGAAACCTGTTCTGATGCCACAACAAACGAGAAGGGAATCCGGAGCAGAGAAGAGGTACGTCAAGGGGTGGCCAAGATTCCATCGGGTGCGGACATGAGCCCCTCCCCACCCCACATACAGTCCTAACTTTGTAGGAAGGGCAGCTAGAAAAGTTTATATATCTTATTTCACTTACTAACACATCAAGTCAATGTGATTTGCAGCTTTAATTTTTCAATATAATTAAATTTTCAACCAGCTATTAAACATGTCTCCGACAGGCACAATTTTGCATTTTGCGTGAAGTCCGTCTCCTATTTTTTTTTAGCACTACGTCCTAGTACCAGTTCAAGCTATACGCATGTGTACTAGTTATGCTAACGTGCTAGGGTTGAGGAAGGTTACATTTGGAGGAGGTATACCTGAAATTCCGCGGCGAAAGAGTGGAAAATCATTTAGTAAAAACCACCCTCAGTTCACACGACAGGGATGATCTCTCTGTACTCGGCACTCTAGTATATTGCGAGATTGACGCTTTAAACCATACGGCCACCGAAGCAGGTTCCATTCCCTGTGGGTTTTTTTTTCATTACAGAAGGTGGCACAAGTTGTGTTTATGGCTCTGCCAGGTTAACAAGTTATGTATGGAAAAAAAAAACACCTCGATCTGTACGTTTTGTCTACTTTCTTATATGCACCATTTTGGATTTTTCAAGTTTAGAATTGTTCTCATAAAAATTTCACTATCCATACTGCCTATAGTAAATTCATGCTCTCTGTTTCATCCGCCATCTTGTATTTTACTAATTTTAGAAATCTTTTCTTAAAGATGGTACACTCAACAGCATCCATTCAAAATTTCATCTCTCTAGTACATCGCTAAGTGAGAGAAAGATACCTGTAAGGAGAAATACTATATGGTTATATATATACATATATATATATATATATAATGTAGATGCTTACAAACTACCTCCTCTTTGCTCTAGTAGCCAGATGTCCTGGCTACAGGTCCAGAATTTTGGGTTCGATCCCCAGTGCTTCCAGATTTTCTGTGGAAGCTGTGGGTCTGGAACGGGGCTACCTCAGCCTCGTGAGGCTAAAAATGAGGATCTAATTGAATGAAAAAGTAGTGGCTCTGGTATAGAAAACTGAGACCAACGGTCGAAGAGTTCTCTGTGCTGTCCACTTGGTTCCCTATATCATTGGAAATTGGCACTTTCTTGACCAACAGACGGTGGGCACTCATTCGGTATGGCTCTATTGTAGACTGAAGCCATTGATATACTTATAAAATAACAACAATAATATATGGTAGTGGATTAAATAACTAAGCTATTATAATTTTTAAGTTATCAGCTCTTTGAAATAATACCTGCAACCTGGTTCAATTCCTTTTCAATTTAAAGAAAACTCGTAATATAGTAAATTGTTACCAATTTTGGACGCAAAAAATATGTAGCCTATGTTCTTTAAGGCTTTACTGTGAAATTTGGGGTGTAGTAGTATATTAGTAGGAAGAACATTATAGAATTACAAAGTATGCTTTGTGGTGAGCATTGATAACATTTTATTAAATTTTAAGTTTTATTTAAGAACGTTCATCATAGCAGGCCCAACTCAGCTTCCGGCTCGCGCGAGGTTTGGGAATAAAAGGGAAAAGAAAAGACTAAGATATGACAGAAATGTGTGCAGTGCATTCGTATTTGAATTATTACTCGACATTTTCCGTGGTGACGATGGGGGACAAAGCGACAAAGTTTCTTGTTAATAACTAAAGTATGTCCTATTATGACAGAATGAAGATTTGTGCACGATACTTATCTGTGTAGCCATTTCTAAAATGATCAAAAACAGCCTTTTCAGCGCAGTTTTTAGCAAAATATTATCATTTAATATTTTAACAATGTTCAGTATTAAGAACTTCTATTAACTCTTTATCTCAATTAACGTTTAAAATATTTCTCCAGTAGAAACATCGAGTTTAATTTTCTTTACATGTTGATACCCACAGTTCCTGAATATCTGTCATGAGTATGGTGGCATTATCTAACAATTTTTTTAAATTAAGAGAAAAAGATGTCATTCAATTCCAGAACATCCTTGACAGTTATACAAGAAATTGTGAGGTCACAATGTGAAGAAAATTAAACGCTCAGTTTGTACTGAATCAAAATTTTATTTATTTTTATCAACAAAAGTTTTGCCATAAAAACTGCAAAAACACTGGCCTATTCTCGTGTACTTCCATCCAACCTTAACTTGTTACGGTTGTGTCTGCAAAATGCGTAACATCTTAAATATTTATTTTGTCCAAAAAACTTCTTCGTTATCTGGGTAAAACTACTCATTGTCTTAATATAAACAATGTTAGGAAACTTAAAAGTTGTTCTGTGGCCTTACAAAAAATGTAACGTGTTAATTTGAAGCTTAATTACTACAGCCTTAAACCCTGAATTTAATTCTCTAAAATATTTAAAACAAATTATCACCCGTTTGGATTACCCGCACATGTAATTATGCCAGTGTGTTAAGAATGAGAAGGGTTGAATTTAAAGGAAGTGTACCCGTATCTGGGTGGTGGGAGAGTAGAACCCCGTATAGTAAAAAAAACCCAAGTAAACCTTACTGGGATTCGAACCTTGATCTCAAAGTCATCGGCAGTCCAGTCAATTTCAAAATTTTCGACCACTTAGCGCCCACCCACGTTTCTCGCGCCGAAATGTGTTAGCGTGGCGCCACATGAAGTCACACACCCCTGTCCAGGTAAGAGAGTCTGTGAACGGATGCTGGAGTCTGGAAGGTTGGGGGAGGGGTGGATGACCTTGAGAGCGGTGGGGGAAGAGAGAGAAAGAAACACCACAGTGTGAAGTGGGCATAAGACCTGGAGGCGATGGTGAAGCCTTGTCTGCTCTACGGTCCTCAGGTTTAACGACGGATTTCTCGCGTCTGCCTGTGTGTCTAGTCGAGTTACTCTCGCATACATTTTCGCGGACCTCTTTCCCCCTTTACCCCGTTCACCACCCTCCCTACCCACCCGAACTAAAGAACCACCTACCAGGTAATAAAAAATTAATCGTCCCTTCTTCATAAACACCACCCAGTTTCGAAAGGAATAAAACAGGTTACCGGATTCATTGCCAAGTCAACAGATAAATGAGTGTCGTGTGCTTTTTGCGTCCGGGTAACTTTTTGAATATATCGCTTTGACTTCAAGGTCAAGCGTTTGATCCTTTGTTGAGCCAGACAAGAAAGAGAAGTTTTTTTTTTTAGCGTGGGTTATGGTTAAAACCTGCATAAATGAGCACGCGGGTTAAAACGTTAAGTTCGTCTGGTTTAGTCTTGTTTTTTCGGTGATGGAGAGTTAAGGTTAGAATTCCGGCCGGAAGTACTTAAGAGTTTTTCCCCTCCATAAATTGTTTCCAACTCTTCCCTCACGCTAGTTTAAACTTCCTCTAAATTCTTCCTTCATTCTATTGGTATAATTAAGGCAAGTGTTTTTGCAATTTTTACAAAAAAAAATTTTTTTTTGCCAAAATAAATTTAAAAAAATTATTCCGTATAATCATATAGACCCTAGTTTAGTTTTCTTCACATGGTGATATCAACAATTGTTGAATATCTGTCATGAGTATTGCGGCATTATATGACAAGCTTTTTTAAATGAAGATAAAAAGTTGTCATTAAATTCCAGGACACCCTTGGACAGATATTCAACAACTGTTATCACCATGTGAAGACAAAATCTTATGTTTCTACTGGATAAATATTTGGTTTATTTTGGCCAAAATTATGTTTTTCTATAAAAACTGAAAAAAAAAAAAAAACACTCACCTTTACTCGCGCCCCATATATATACACCTCAACCTTCCAGATGTCGATAAAGACATTCTATCAAACCATGGTAGCTAAACAATACACCCAGTGGAGTATTGGAGTATTGAGACAAAGGGACTTTATGAACCGTTAGAACAGTTACTCACCAGTTGAGCAAATATACAGTACAATTTTTCACAGGAAAAAAAACATCTGACATAGAGAAAAGTTACTAGATCTACGTTCAGCTATTCATACATCACGGAATGTTATTTGCAGCTTTCACTTTTAATAGATAATTATATAGTATTATTATTATTAGTAGCACCGCGTCCTACTATCCGTTCGGGTTGTACGCACTTACGTTAATGTGTAATGGTAGGGTGATTGTGAGATGAAATTGAGGGCCTACAGTTTAACGTGGGATCCGAACCACGGTGGAGGCCTGGCATTCCTCACATTCACAAGTTGTGATTAATACACGTCTTGTCAGAGGTGAAGGAAGGGTTTGGCAATCAGATAAATCCGTGCCGGTACCGAGGATTGAACCCCGGACCCCCAACACAGAAGTCCGACACCTTACCCCTAGACCGCCAGGTCACCGTTATATAGTAACATTTTATCAATTTAGACCACAAAAATGTTTGTATTTTCTAAAAGACCCCCTTGTTACGAATAATGGTCTGTATCTACTTCCCTCTTTGTGGAATTGCGGTCTCATCCCCATATTTTAGTGGGTCTCCCGACTATTACACGAATAGGAATATACACGTTCCTGAAAAGAGACCGGAAATATCTGACAAAAACTGTCAAAAATGTGTGTGTGTGTGTGTGTGTGTGTCAACCACGCCATCCTAAGCCAGGCAGTGTTTATGCAAGGGAGCCCCGCTAAAACAGTGTTTGTTTAACAACCGGCGGTCGGCGGGCCAAAACGGGTCCGTAAGTTCTTTGCTTCCGGTTCGTAAATAAATTAATATTTATAGCTATACTGTGCTCGTATTTTAGAAATGAGTATGAAAATTTCTATACTAGTATTTTTGTAGGAAAAACTTGAAGATTTTGTTGTTGTTGTAAGCTATGATACAATTTTACTATACTTATTAATATTAGTATTATTATTAGTACCCATTCGGATTATACTCTTATGTGCTAATTATGGGTTAGGAATTTAGATAGTTGAATTTAGAGGAAGTGAGCCCACATTTGTGTGGAGGGAGAGTGTAAAACCATTTATTTAAAAAAAAACCACCCCCAGTTCACCCGAGTGAGAGTCGAAACTCGATCTCACCGTCCTTGACAGTCTAGCTCAACACGAAACTAGCGCGTTAACTAACTGCCTTTTCAAGGTGGGTACTGTATTATTAGTATTATTATGTAAAGGTACCGATAATATCAATCAAAGGTGACTGCTTTATATCACATGACTTTACGTATAAATACGTGAAAGTACATAGGTCTGGTACATTTTCTAGACCCTCTTCGGTGGCTGCATGGTCTAAGACGCTATAATCTCGCAATACACCGATCTGCCTAGGACGGGGATATCGGTGTTCGATCCCAGTCGGGTGTAGGGTGTTTTTCCCTAAATGATTTCACACTCTTCCTCCACGCAAATGTGGGTGCATTTCCTCTAATTTCAACCATCTTAATCCCTAAAACATTGGTGTAATTAGTAGGCCTAAATAGACGTACATCCCGAATATGTGGTAAGACGCAGAGCTGAAAAAATAATAAATAAACTTTTTTTGTTTTGATATCAAGATTCTTACTATGAAAATAGGATGTCTTACTTATTTTTGTTGATAATGGATTTTTACTTTCTCTTGACATCTCGTAGAGAAAGTATTGTAATCGTCAAAAAAATTCGAACTCAAAATTTTCATAAATGTCGACGTTTCATGACCCCCCCGAAAAAAAAAATATATTTTTCGCAATGCCGTCTGTCTGTACCTCGGGATAGAGCCGAAATTATTTTACAGATTGGGTTATAGCTTGGCATCTGGGGTTTTCATAAGGTCCCCCCGAGGGTTTTATGGAATTAAATGTCTGACCTTGAATTCAGGGGTAGCTTACTAAAGAGCATAAAGAGAAAAAAAATCAATTTTCTAGAAATTCGCTCTAACGATTTTGAATAAATGTTATTTCTAGACACTGTTTATCATTATAAACAAGATGGCAACTCTCATTTTCTCATGAAAATGACTTTGAGGATACTTTACATAAGGGAAATTTTCCGATTTTCATTATTTCTCCGCAACTATTTGAGATAAAAAATAGCTTATCATTGTGAAGTTGTAGTACTATTAAGGATAAAAAAATTTTATTTGAAATATATTTTTATAAAATCAATAGTTTCTGAGCTATTATTAAATATATATACTTTTTAATTCAGGTCTTTAAAAATGAATTTGATTCTTTTGCATTTTGGTATACAATAATGTTTCTCTTTTCTCAGTTTTTCTGTAACAGTGTTCCTAGTTCCTAATGCCATAGAGTAAGTAAAAGTGTTTTATTTCATTTATGATATTTGATGTAGTGTTTCTACAACAATGTATATACATATTATTCCGTTTCACAAATCTTAAGAGTTTTTGGTTCATGTCTATTTTAAGATAAAAGCGAGAGAAAGTTTGTACGATGCACCTTACCATTTATTTCGTTTGTTAACGTTAAAATCTACTCTGTTTAGTTCGTGGGTCACACAAATCTATGTTCACCTACCACTGCCCTACCATCTCCCCGCTCACCCCACCAAACTATATACCCTCACAACATATTATCATAATAGACTGGACTGCCGATAATAAAGAAAGTGAGGCTCGAATCCCGACCAGGTGCACTGAAAGAGATGGTTTCCTAATTCGTTTTCCACTCCCCCACCATGAAAATAAAGGTACATTTCCTCTAAGTCATACCTTCCTGCCATATTAGTGTAAATACACGGATAGTATGACTGTGTAGTAAGACATGGTGCAAAAATAAAATACGTATTAAAATGTTTAACATCAAAATTATTACGTCTTAATATATGGGGTGGAAAGTAGAGGTTAGTTAAAAGTAAGTGCACCCGCATTAGCGTGGAAAGGAGATATGAAATAATAAAACACAGTGAGAGATCACACGTGGAAAAAATAAAATCATCAAGCACCCCCCGTTTAAATTATAACCTCAACCAACCCCGTTACCAACGATACAGTCCTTTGCGAGCCTGAAACCTTACTGTGGATCCACACGTAAACGGAGAAACAAGAGAAGAGCAGAAACGTGGTCACGTGACGAGTTCTCAACCAATCATAAGGTCTCATCAGGCTCATCGACAATGTCTGTTCAGCGATAGTTAAAATAACTAAAGCTAGATTCACACGTTCGCCGGAAATAGAAAGCAGAATCTATCTGAGTTACGCAAGCAGCAATTCACACTCTATATGTTGACCCATGGTGAATTACAACGCTAACTTAAAACAGCTGATTATAAACATATTTTATTTTCTAGGGGATAAACGTATATTTTAGTTCATTCTCCCGATGGATGTTTTCAAATTATAAAGCTGTGTTGTAGCATAATCCAATACACCGATACACACGCTTTGCATTAACGGGCTATTTCAAATCTCCTCACAAAGTTCAACGGAGCTGTCTGCTAGCTTCTGGCTGTACAGCACATGCGTTATCAAATGCGCATGTGTATTGATTTGAAATGGTCAGGATTGAGATTTGATTGGCCCTCTCCTGCCGAACATCTCAGGCAGAGTGGACGAAGTAGAGATGAGTCGAACTTTAGCGGAACAGATCGCGCCGATGAGGTGGAAATCTTGTGATTTGCTCAAAGATCGTCACGTGATCCCGTTTCTGTTCTGCACTTGTTTTTCGGCAAACGTGTAAATCTACGGTATTGCTTTTCTTTTTCTTGCGCTATCACATCAGTTCGGGAGACTCAATCAAGTTTTTAAAAAACCAGCCAACTCATTCAAATGCGCATTGCAAAAACACTGCCCTTCTCTTGCGTGGCCTACACTCCCACCTTCAGGCCTCTTATAAAAGCAGCAGCAATCTAGCACAAAAAACTGTGTTAGTAATTTCCATGTGTTCAGGACAATTTAATCCGGTACCGGGAATATTATAAGGGGGCGGCCAGGCTGAGCGAGCGCGCGAGCGACTAAAATATAAAATAGAACACATTGGTTGTAATGAGAGGTGGCCAGACTGGAGCGAGCGAGCGAGCGAGCGACTAAAATATAAAATATAACACATTGGTTGTAATGAGAGGTGGCCAGACTGGAGCGAGCGACTAAAATATAAAATAGAACACATTGGTTGTAATGAGAGGTGGCCAGACTGGAGCGAGCGAGCGACTGAGCGCGCGCGCTTGAAAGATAGAACTGGTTCTATTTTTCAAGCGCGCGCGCTCGACCCGGTACAGTCTTGTTTACAGGCGCTAGGAAATATTATTGTATGTTGGTTCATTGAGTGCTAGGAAAACTTCTCATTTTGACATTTTTATTATTATCGATAGGTTTAGCACACTTGCTACTAACGGCCTAATTTAATTGGTAAGATCATAAACCATACCTATATGTATATATAT
>CABFWB010003188.1:0-23472 GCA_902151455.1 Timema bartmani | reverse complement strand
CAACTTGTATCAGGCACAAGCTATTATTTGATAATATACTATTTCTAGTTTTAGATCGTAATTAGAGAGTTAGTGAAAGTTAAAAAAAAAGAAAAAATTCTTTAGGAGAGAGGTAGTCTAATCCAAAGGAGGTAGGGAGGGAGAGAAAATAATGTAAATGTTGGCAGGCATGGTAAAGAGGTCATGCCGAGAGACGTCCGTCAGTCAAAGAGAGAACAAAACACGATCACACGACGGAAAACGCGGGGCAAGGAGACAAAAGGTACGTGTCGTAACAATTAGTTCGGCAGAAGGACAAGATTTCTATTCCAAGTCTGAAACCTGCAAGCTATTGGTGGGGAAAGACTTCTACAACGCATCCGAGTTTTAGCTAGCTTCAGTATTCATGATGGCTGTTCTTATAGAAGAACAACGACATCTTTGGCCCTACACACACCGAAACGACGATACTTTAAGGTGTGATGGAAATGAAGGCTTGTTAAGGGGGAGCTGTAGGGAACACGAGTTTTTATAGCAACACAGTTTTTTCGCCCAAAAATAAATAAAATATTGCTTCAGTAGAAACCTAGAGTTTAATTTTCTTCACTTGGTGATATCAACAGTTGTTGAATATGTGTCAAGGTTGTTATGGAATTTAATTACAACTTTTTCTTTTCATTTAAAATGCTATGCTCATGACAGATATTCAAGGACTATTGATATCACCACGTGAAGAAAATTAAACTTTATGTTTCTACTAAAGAAATATTTTATTTATTTTGACCAAAAATATATTTTACTCTACTAACTACAAAAACACGGAATATTCCTCATCTTCCCTACAGATCTACATTAACTCAAACTATTTGCTCTATATGTGAAAATGTTAAGCAGGAATCTTCGTGCCAGTATATAGTTGTAAAAAGTATATCTAGGATAAAAAAAAACCAAGAAAAATATATTTGGAAATCCCAGCCAATGCTGTCCAAACATAAATGGTAGTGTGGATTATGTTCGTCAGAGGAAGAGGGGAAGTGATATCAACACGTAGACAAGAGATCTTGCAGGATGGATTGTTTATTTTCTTCCTTATCTCTCTTGTGTGTCCATTTGTGTCCAAGTAGGATAGTGCCATGATTACTTAAGTGTGTCAAATTAAGGTATAACCTACTGTGTAAAATAAACCCTTCAAATTCATCAAGTAGGTAGCGTCATTAGGTCAATATGATGAGTAAATGGCTCTGTCTTTATGAAGTGCACTTTGATACCCTCGAACTTAACCTGGTGGGCTCGTTAACAAAGGCACTAATCTTGACATGTCTGGTTTGCCATGTATAGGAAGGTTGGGGCTCGAAAATCATCCGTGTGTTCTAAGGTTTTTATTTGTTTCTAAATATTCCCCTCTCCCTACACGTTAATGCTGATACATATCCTCTAAACATAACCTATCTAGCCTCTACTTATTTAGTATAGATATGTAAACAGCTCGGACGTTTTAAATTAAACCCCTGCTAACCCCCCCCCCTTTTTTTTTTAAAGGCAGGTAGAATTCTGAGATGATAAATATTCTTTTAATATTATACGGGAAATGTAGGCCTATATAACTATTTAAATGAAACTAATACAATCGAAATATCCTTGAGTTTAATTAATCCTAAGGACGTTAATATCATAAAGATTATAAAATGAGATAATATAATCAAGCAATAATAGCGATTACATTTCTCTTATCATACTCACGTATCACTACAGCGCTTGGTGGGTGAACGCAAAAGTGTTGCTATCGTTGGGGTCCCCTGATCGGATATTTAACAGATATATATTAGCAGTGGGACGTACTATATGTTTGGGTTATACGCCTATGTACTAACCACACTAAAGTGCTAGGGATTAGGAAGGTTTAATTTAGAGGAAGAGTAACCGCATTTGTGTGAGGTGAGAGTGGGAAACCATTTATGAAAAACTACACTCAATAAACCCGACAGGGATTGAATCACGATCTTTCCATCTTCGGCAGTCTAGTCTATTGTGATAGTAACGCCACAGAATATGCGACCACCGAAGCGGGTATCAGCTATATTAATATATCATTTTAATGAATCAAAGATATACAATATTTACCGGTAAATGTACCCCTTTGTTTTTATCTCTAAAAGTAGATCTACTGATTTAATCAAAGGTAAGACAAAATCTTAGGAACATATTACATATAAAAATCAATTTTGAACAAAATTCTTTTAACGAGTTTTTCTCTCGCCCGGGTGCAGACTGATATACATACAGAAGAACCGACAGACATACAGAAGGACCGACAGACATACAGAATTGCATTACCGCCTTTTTTATGGGCTCGAGGAACATAAAACTCTAATATCCGTCATAATCGAGGTGAAAAATGTTCACGATTACAATACTTCGTACATTGATATCTAAATGGGATAATGCTTAGACTGCTTAGGTGCATCAAGATAAGAATGCGACCCGCTTTAGCAAATTAGCCTCAAAATATCCAAGTAGGCAACGTCGAAGTATATTATTAGAGAGATATTGCACACTCTTGTCTAAACCCAGGGGTGGAATGACATATTTCAAGTGGCCTGTGCTAGGGATTAGGAAGGTTTAATTCAGAGGGAGAGTATCTGATTTAATCAATGGTAAGACAAAATCTTAAGAAAATATTACATATAAAAATTAATTTTGAACAAAATTCTTTTAACGAGTTTCTCTCTCACCCGGTTACAGACTGATATACATACAGAAAAACCGACAGACATACAGAAGGACCGACGGACATACAGAATTGTATTACCGCCTTTTTTATGGGCTCGAGGAACATAAAACTCTAATATCCGTCATAATCTAGGTGAAAAATGTTCACGATTACAATACTTCGTACATTGATGTCTAAATGGGATAATGCTTAGACTGCTTAGGTGCATCAAGATAAGAATGAGACCCGCTTTAGACAAATTAGCCTCAAAATATCCAAGTAGACAACGTCGAAGTATATTATTAGAGAGATATTGCACACTCTTGTCTAAACCCAGGGGTGGAATGACATATTTCAAGTGGCCATGGATTACAAATATGATATTACTTAATATACATTCATAGATAGCACTGAAGCTCTTCTCAGTGTAAGCTAAAGTGCTGAGGTGAAGTTTTTAATATTTTTATCATTATTAAATTTAATCCAGAGACCATTTCAGATTCATTATTGGTAATTACGTCACTATTCAGTCCACCTAAAATATCAGTTTCTACTTTCTTCTGACACGAGCAAAAATGCTTCCAAATGTTTAGACAATAGTTTGGAGTCTGTTTTTGGTATAATTAAGTTTGTAAACTGATACTTCACCCGATACTTATGTACATTAAAAAGCTTAGTAACAGTTAGTATTCACTAAACCAATGATTGACATAAGTTTTGCTTAGTAAATGGCTTATTAAAAACATCAAGAAAACACAAGGTGATATTAAAATTTTAATGACATTGTATACCTTTAAAAATAATGTATTCTGCATCTTATAATATTAAAATTGTATTTAAAAAAACCTCAACATAACTTTATTTTAGTTTAAAGTAGTTGCGGCAAGACAAATTAAACAATCCCACCAGAAAATATTCCGTTGTCCCGGTGATCAAGTCCACCCTTGTCTAAACTCTATAAACTTAAGATAGGGATGTAGAGGACATTGAAAAGACCAGTCAGTGTTTTAATAGTTTTTTACATACAAAAACATTTTTTTTGGCCAAAACAAATAAAATATTGCTCGATTAAAAGCACATAGAGTTTAATTTTCTTCACACGGTGATATCAACAATTGTTGAATATCTGTCAAGAGTGTCCTGGAATTTAATAACAACTTTTTCTCTTCATTTAAAAAGTTTCTCGTCTAGTGCTGCTATGCTCATGACCGATATTCAACAACCTGTTCATATCGCCATATGAAGAAAATTAAACTCTTATGTCTATACTGAAGAAATACTTGATTTATTTTGACTAACATTGTTTTGTAATAAAAACTGTAAAAACACTATCCTTAACTTGTGTTCCCTACACCTCTTAATCTTGATTCATTAATAGTTACAGAGGAAGTGCAAGTTACAAGCACGTTGGGTACCTTGTTAACACACGACGTTGGTCTATTAGAAGTAGATTAATGTTTTATTCGTATCATTAATGGCGTGTGTGAAGATAAAGAAGAGCTTAAAGGTCTCTCAATACGATAAAGTTTTTTAAAGTTGATTTTAGCTGAGCTTTATTTCTCTACAGTGATGGAAGCGAAAGTGAGTTAAGTTCAGTTTTTTTTTATTTATTTAGCACCGCGTCTTTCTACTCGTTCGGGTTATACGCTTTTAAGTTCAGTACTTTTGCAGTTTTTATAACCAAACTTTTTTTTTTTGCATAAAATAAATAATATATTTATTTAATTGATATGTTTAATTTAATTTTCAACATTAATGTATACAATTAAACTAAGCGTATTTAGTAAATAAATGTTTAATTTATCTTGCACAAAAAAATAAATTGTAACCTTAGTTGTAACAATTTTTTAATATTTGTCAAGAGCATCCCAAAATTTGAATATACACTTTTTAAAAGAACAGAAAACGTCATGTATGCCCATAATAAATATTCAATAACGGTTAAAATTTATATACAAAAAATTAAAGAGTGCAGCACTTGCATAGTAGAATAATATTGGGAAGCGTTGTAAATACCCTAAACATGGTACTAGATTCTCCCATTTGCGTTGTATGTCCTGCCCATCGTAATCTACGAGACTTGATTATAACAATGTCTTGTGTTGAGTACAGGTTATGTAAGTCTTTATTATGTAACTTCCTCCACTCTCCAGTCGCCTCATCCCTTTTTGGACCAAATATATTTTCCTAAGTAACTTGTTTTAAAAAAAACTGGTACAATTGATTTGTATATTCATAGTTTAACATTCCTTGACAGCAGGCGAGATGTCAACAACTTTCTGGCCGAGTAATAGCATGCATTTCCCGACTGTATTCTTTTCATAATGTCCACTCTAATATAGATATTGCTAGTTAAAATAATCTCATGGGGAAAAGCTAAAAGGTCCAAAGTCAATATGTATCAAATCTACAGTTATTTTCATGACAAAAGGCAATGTATAGGTAACAAAGTTGGCTACACTGGACCAGTAGTTCAAGGTTTGAATTCTGCTAACATAGTTTGTAGAGTCTGGCTCACAATATACTGAATTTCTTGTGGTGGGGAGGTTGAGGTTTGAATCTTGGTTGGTAGATAAAAGGTGTGGATTTCCTCACAGTAATTATCTCAGCCCTTTCTAACGCTAATGTGGAATCATTTACCCTAATCCTCCCTACTTACTATCCCTTAGACTAAGTCATCGATAATCCTGATGAAGAACGTATTAATAAAAACAAAATACACCTAATTTTTTCTCAGATGCTGAAATTAATCCTACCCAAAACCATTTAATGAGTAAATGTTTTACTATCCCACATAGATAAAACATTATTAATGAAATAAAAAATGTTTTGAGTGCTCAAAAGTCAATCTTTTCTTTGTTAAGGCGGGAGTATAGGAAATGCGAGAAAAAGGATTTTTTTTTGCAGTGTTTAAATCAAAACATTATTTTGTCCAAAAGAAATCAAATAATTTACCTTTAAGAACATAGGGTTTAATTTTCTTCACATGGTGACATCAACAGTGAATATCTGTCGAGGGTGTCCTGGAATATAATGACAACTTTCTCTGTTCGTTTAAAAAGTTTGTCATCTAATGCCACTCAAATAATACATCTATAAGGGAGCAATGCTAATCCAGGAGAGAGGGAAAATTATTTTTTAGGTGGCAATTTACCCCTCTCCAACTAGATATAGACCCAATGATTTGACGTATGAATAAGTGAAAATAGATCTAGTGGCTTTTCTATCTATCAGAAGTTTCTTTCTACGAATAATGGACTGTACGCTTAATAACTGTTTGGTATTCGCTTAAAGGCTAAGTTTAAAGCTTATTTTATTATTATATATATATATATATATAATAAAATAATAATTATATATATATATATAGAGAGAGAGAGAGTCAACTATTATCTTATCAGGTGTTTTGTCATAATCGTGTACAGCTCTCATCATTAACAAAGAAGTATCTATTCAGGCACTTAACTTACTTGCAATTATTATTAGTATAATCTGGAACTTTCTGATTTTATTGGAGAAATGTTGGGTTTCAAACTAGGAAATTTCCGAAAGTGAGAGCAAGCGTATTATCACTCATAGACACCAGCGTCGAAGGAACGTTAGTGATACGTTTGACCAAAAAAAGGTTTCCGCATTAGCATCAACAGCTTGGTTAAAATGTTGTAGAACGTGGTGGAAAAATAACAAAAAAAAGACAAATTTATGTTACTAATTCAAAAATCATAGACAGATGTTGGCCCTACATGTATAGAAATATAGCGGGATTCTGGTAGGAAGAAACTTTAAAAAAATACTAACATATTTGTCGCGATCAACAATGATACCATAATTATCACTACGTTATTAGTATTATGTCATAGATGTTGATAATATATATCAAAAGGGACAGCGTAGATCATACAACTTTACTCATAGACATATTAAAATTATTTTAGCCTCATTTGTAAATTTCATAAAAGTTCCTTATTCTCTAAATCTGTGTATACAACATTTGACTATAAGAGCGTGGTGGTTGGCCTCAGTGGTCCTGAGAAAAAGTTCTTGCCTCAAGACCCGATGATCGGGGGTTCAAACCTAGCTAATGTCGACGGATTTTTCTCGAGTGATAAAATCCGTAGCACACATTCCTTCGGAGGGGAAATAAAGGCATTAGGTCTCATGTTGATTGTGGCATTTAAAAGCTACCTGAAAGGTATGTGAAAATACCTTTCTCGGTAAAATGGATAGTCCCTTTCGCTCTCGTTTATATATATTTTAGTGTGCTGATATAATCCCTCAGTCCAGAGAGTGTACGTTAGATAGCTCAAATAAATAATAGCTAGGCAGCCTTTTTCAAATGTTACTTTCTCATGAAATGTAAGTCGTGAAATCGTAAAAAATGTTTACCCCGATTTTATGAAGAATCTTTATATGCCCTCAAACCCAAAAAGTTTGTCGATCCCCATGTCTGAATGTATGTCTCTGGGGATGGAGCCTAAACGTGTTGATGAATTTTTGCCCATACTTGTTGATCACATGTTATATATTTATATCTCAAATGCACTTTTTTTTCCTTAAATTCTGTCTCTCCCTAAAATTAAAGGTTCTTTACTGATGACCAATTTAAAAAAAATTCGACGGATTTTTCTCGAGTGATAAAATCCGTAGCACACATTCCTTCGGAGGGGAAATAAAGGTATTAGGTCTCATGTTGATTGTGGCATTTAAAAGCTACCTGAAAGTAAGTCGTGAAATCGTAAAAAATGTTTACCCCGATTTTATGAAGAATCTTTATATGCCCTCGAACCCAAAAAGTTTGTCGATCCCCATGTCTGAATGTATGTCTCTGGGGATGGAGCCTAAACGTGTTGATGAATTTTTGTCCATACTTGTTGATCACATGTTATATATTTATATCTCAAATGCACTTTTTTTTTTCTTAAATTCTGTCTCTCCCTAAAATTAAAGGTACTTTACTGATGACCAATTTAAAAAAAATTCAAACCTTGTCTAGATGGTTCTATGTTTATAATAGTTATCTGGAGAGTGTTTTACTTTGAAATTAGACCTGTATACACCTACTTGTTTTTCGGAGGTAAAATATGTTTCTGAAAAATTTGAATTTTTCGATAATGATCACAAGAGTAGTGCTTAAAATAGTATCTGAGGAATATTGTTAGTTTAAATAAGAATGTATGTTGGTTTTTCTAAATTTGTTAGAGATTAACTTACTGATGAAATAAATAAGAAAATTTGTAATTTAAAAAAAGTGGCTGTAGTGTTATTATGTTCAACATTTATATCTGAGGAGTTTTTCCTATGATTATGAAAGCAGCATTTATTTTTTTGAGATTTGAATTTTTTTTATATATAGCTATATTATACTAAATGAGAAATTATATAGGCCCACTATTGTGTCGTATTATATTTTGTTTTTTTACCACTTTCACAAAGAGTTTGACTCCATGATCCTATGGTTCATGACGTCACGGATCAGCTCTTTCTTCCAGTTCATACCTGAAAATAAACAGTGTCAGTGTATGGAAGTATTTCATGACGATGACCTAACGCGTGTGCGCGTGTGGAGGAAACAAATTCAGGCCTACACAAATAGGTATGTGCTTGAGATGAGGGATGGGTGAACAGGGGAAGGGGGTGGAAAATAAGTTTTACCTACCCAGACCACGTCTCGCGTCTTAATCTGACTTGGAAAGTATGCGGCAAAGTCTCCATCAGTTCTCACCTTGACAGTCTTATAATCCTAAACACATATGAGTCCCCCTCCTCCCCTACACACCCCTTACTCCCTTTGCCTGTAGGGCAAAAGCCATACATCCACCAGAAGAGGGATAATCTCCACCTATTAGTTTTCAAAACAGAACAAAGGATTTTTCTTCATAAAAAGCGTGTCGTTATTTTAACGGCCTTCAGAGGTAAAAAGCGCTCTCATAGATTGATAATATCGCATCGGGCTGATACGTTCTCATTATAATACTGATTCTATTTAATCAAGTTGAATCCGTACCGGTGGACACGTGGACTAAATGTCAGGCTCATCTATTTATTTTAAAAAGTTTAGTACCGTGTCTTACTACCCATTCGGGCTATAAGTGAACTCGCATTTTCATGGATGGGTAGCGGGAAAACATTTAGAATAAAACCTTCCTGAGTAGCCCAGGCCGAGATTCGAATTCCGATATCCCCGTCATCGGCAGTTCAGTCTATTGCAAGAGTGATTCCATAGATAGACCGTTTGGTGGTTAGGCTCATCGAGTTGTTTTTTTGGCCGATGATGGAGAGATTGGCGAACGAATCCCAAGCCAGTGTTTTAAGTGAATTTTTTACTGTATGGTTCCCCACTCTCCGACCAGGCAAATGTCTGTTTAATCCGAACGGGTAGAGACTTGGATAATAAATATATGAGTATCACCCACTTTACCGAATAACTGTTGTTTCAGATGATTAGCCATCCTAATAGCTAGTGGTAATCTAACAATTAAAAATGGTTCATTAATATACATTTTAGAAATTTCTTTTTCTTTTCCAGGAAAAGAGAAAGCATAAAAAAAATGGCACACACTAATTAGCTTTTTAAAATGTCTTTAAATTTTGCACAGTAAAAATAAAATTTCATAAAGTCTACTCAACAATAAGGGACAGTTGAATTTATAAATTTGGTATAATAATTGCTCCGCTATTATGGTTATAATAATACTATTTAGCACCGTGTCTTACTACCCGATCGGGTTATACGCTTAAGTACTAATTACGCTAATGGATTAGGAATTGGGAAAGTGGAATTTAGAGGAAGTGAACCCGCATTTGCGTGGAAGGAAAGTGGAAAAGCATTTAGGAAAAACCACCCCCAGTTCACCCGACCGAGATTCGAACCTCGATCTTCCCGTCCTCGGCGGTTGAGCTCAACACGACTAGCGCGTTAGCCAACTACGCCACCGAGGCGGTTTAGTATGATTATGGAAGTAAATAATAATACCAAAGTGAGTCACTGCTTTTAATTTTTTTATTATTACTAGTCCATATTTTAATAAAGTAGCTACTGATGCTGGCGAGGTCGGTGGAAAAGGCATCAATCTCGAATAGTATTTTTTTTTTAGCGGTGACAGAAAAATCAAAGTTCAAACCCCGGCCAGATCTATTGAGATATTTTATTCTTAAATGCGTGAATATCTCTCCTTAGAATTTTACTTACTCCTTATCTACTACCTTAGTGAAACTAAAGACTTTGACTACCTGTGACGTCACGGGCGGTCAAGATATGATTTCCCTTGTGAGTGAATTTACGTAAAGCTGTAAAGCTGTAAAGCTGTAAAGATATAACGTTGAAACAAAAACCATCAATTCTTAAATAATTCTAAAAAATGTTCCTACATTTTCACAAAATTATTATTTTTTATCTTGAAGTAGATTTTTGCTAAACTTTTTTTTTTATAAATCCTCTACAACTCAGGCTATTTGGCTAGCTCATGAAAATGGCCTGTAGGAGTCTTCCTGCCAGGATATAGATTAAAAATGTCCGTGCTAGCATATGTATATCTAAAATAGGAAACAAGGAAAAGGGTCGTTTAAAAAACAAGTCAATGTTTTCAAGGCGCAAATACTATAGAAAGTGAAAACTCGTCATAGGAATGGGGAAATGTTGATGATAGATGAACAATAAGGATCTTACAGGTTGAACTTATCAATTCACCCCCTCTCTTTTTATTTCGTACATTGGTGTTTAAGTGTGATACTGCTTAGACTGCTTAGGTGTGTCTAGTTAAGATGCAACTTGCTTCGCAAAATAGCTTAAGAATTTCGTTTAGAGCATTGTCCAGACGGGCAGTAAAACACGTTACAAGTTAAAGAAAAATGCTTTTTGAAAGTATTCCCAATTTTTACTTAATTGTATCCTTGACTATTCAATGAGATATTTCAAGGGAACAACGATTACATAACCTAATAGGTCTACATCAAAGTTACGTACACAAAGAATGTTGCTAAATATTGGCACGCGATCTAGTCCCAAGGACGTGGCAAGGATGTGATATTGGTTGTGTTGGAGAGGGTAAGAAGGAAGAGGAGAAATCTCCCTTACATTCTCAAAAAATTGTTCACAATCAGTGGCGAGTCAAGACTATTATAGATTTGGCTGGCAGTTGATACTTATTTGAAATTCCGGGAAAGTTTCACTATTTTGAGGGGGGGTTATTTTTCTTCCACTTCATCATGCTACACGTTAAGGCTTATTGCGTGGATGTGGTAGGTGTGAGGAAGGTATTATTAAAAGGAAAATTTAGCTGCACTTACGTGGCGGGAAAGTGGGAAATTGTTTAGGAAAAAAAAAGCCCCCCCGACTTATCCAACCAAGATTCCAACCCTGATCTCTACGTCACTAACAGCCCAGTATACTGTGAGAGTGACGCCTTAACCCAGTGTTTCTAAAACTGTGGGTCAAGAGCCAAGTTTTTCTGAGTAGCGAGAAGTTTTAGAAATGCTAAGATTGTATAATTTTTTGAAAATAAAAAAAAAAATTAAAAATGAGAGATTGAAAAAGCACCCATTTTGGGAAATAGATCACTTAAAAAAAAGTATTAAATAAATATTTTGTTTTAAATCAGTAGTAATTTTTTTAAATTAAAAATACCCCTCAACCCTCCTTGGTTGATGACTATTAAAAATAGGTGGGTCGATGAAGTTTGTCGTTCTAAAATTTGGGTTGTAGTTCTAAAAAGTTTGGGAAGCATTGTCTTAGATCAGTGGTATTCAATATGGGGTAAGTGAAGACATCTTAGGGGGTACATAGAATTTAATATATCTGTATATATAATACATTATTTTATATTCAACTTATTTTGTTTATTTAATGTATATATTATAGAATAATGTATAGTTTGCATGATGCACCAACATATTTGGGGGTAAAAAGTTGAAGATAAATTATATCTGGGTGTGCGCGAACAATAAATGGTTGAATACCACTAACTTACACCATAATATTAATTTTAAAAAAATCCCTGGTAGTAAGAACTAAACGTTTCATTCGGCACGTTTTTAAGATATAATTTTGAAATAAAAATCACAATTTCTTAGATAATTTTAACTATTACTTTAAATAAAACTGTAACTGTTTTTATCTTGAAGAGTTTTTTTAAAGTATTATTTTTAAATCTTCTACAAATCAGGCTATTTGATTTATTCACGAAAATGCCAGCAGAAATCTTCCTGTCATGATCTAGATTAAAAAAATTCCGTGGTAGCAAATGTTCATCTAGAATAGGAAACCAGGAAAAGGGTAATTTTGAAATGCAATTAATGCTGTCTAAGAGCAGACATTAGTGTGAGTGTGTATACTCGTCAGAGGAAGAGGATGAACTTTATCAACAGGTAGACAATAGGCCTCGCAGAATAAACTGCTCATTTTGTTCCCTCCCATTTTATTTCATACATTGGTGTCTAAGTGTGATAGTGTACTTCAAGCTAAGATGCAAACCGCTTTGTAAAATAACTTCAAATTCACCGAGCAATCGACCTCGTTAGTTAACCAAACATGTTTGTCCAATTTTCTCGCCTGGATGATAAGATAGACGTGTCATGTTCGGCTTTTGCTCTGAGACCTTTTAAACACATCACACCATATGTCGTATAGCAGTGGCTCGGTGCAGCCAAACAGCCTTCCACTGTTTCGTTGTGATATGTTGTGGACTGGTGGTGGTGCACCCGATACAAACTACTATATGGATAACTAGACCATGCATGCATGCGACGACCAGTTTTACAACGAGGGAGGGGGAGAAGGGAGTAAGGGAGTAAGGGAGGCGATGGCTGATTTCTGAGGGGTGTTTTGAAAGGTGTTTAGGGAACGGTTGTCCAAACTACACAAAACTAAACCCTTTTAATTTTTATTCATATTGTCTGGTCAGGCAGGGGTCACCCAAAGGGTAGGGGAAACGGGGAAGATTTATCGAAAATCTATTTTTTTTTTAAGTGTAACTCAATTTTCTTACGAATGGACAAATCTAGCAATTAGAAAAAGCTAGAACAGTTTAGTGAATACAAACATATTTTATTCCGTTCAACATTGATGGCATTTTACTATATTATGAATATCCTCTTAACTAATACAGTGATTTTTTGATAGACGCACAACATAAAATTGTAAGCAATTTGAGAACTAGCAGCTAACCTTATTCTTTACTTTTAGATTAGAAGTTTCGTAGATTTCTTTCCCCTCTTTCTTATTGACACAACAAAGGGTGGTTGTAGGCAAAGGGCTAAAGAGAATACAGGCCTAGAAAGAATAGAGAATTAGTTCCAGAAAACGACACAGACAATTTTATTTTAAGCCATGTTGTCTGACAACGATTGATACTTTCTCGCTGACCGAGGCGTCAAAAAATGTTAGATGGACACCTTTTTTTTTCCATGTAGACCTACACAGTTTAAGGCGGGATGAAAGGGTAAGTGAGATAGGCCAGTTTTAATAACAACTTCATCTTCTTTGATACAGTTAATAAAATATTGCTCCATTAGTTTGATTTTCTGTCAACAGTTTTTCAACATTTGTCATGAACATAAAGGAAAATATGAGAAAATTTTTAAATGAAAAAGTTGTCAACATATTCCAATTTTGCTCATGATAATTATTCCAAAAATGTTGCGATTACTATGTGTAGAAAATTAATTTAAACATATCTACAGAATCAATATTTTACTTACTGTACACAAGGAAAAAATTCTATAAAAGCTGTAAAAATACTGAAGTAAGCTCGAATTATCTTCCATCCTACCTTAATTATTTTATCAATATCACATACATGCTCGTAATTATGCTGTGTGTAAAGAGGGCCCCCTAAATTCAAACTGCCCCAGACCCCCATGGTCGTACTTTGGTCTGATAACAGTTCATTTCCGACTATATATGAACAACTTAAAAAGTATCCAACACTCAATTCACCCTGATACAAACAGTATCTGATTGACACGTCAGACAGTTTTTAGAACTACCTTCAAATTACGCCAAAGGATGTTTGTTTACCGCAGCTGTCACTTTTGACGAAGGTTTTCATTTTTGACATCTGCATGATAAATACAGTGAACTTTGGCCAATGTTGGTATCTTTCCTTTACTCTAAAGGATTATTTCTTTCATCATCTCACTATACATTTAACGTTCTATCTGAACACTTTTAGAAGATAAATATCTAAAATAGCAATAATTTTGTTTGGGTTATTTAGTGGGAACTTTTAAGCGAACTTATTTTCTCAGTATATGACTTAAAAACTAAATCAAAATAATGCAGTAGATTTAATAATACACATCCAGCTTCAGCACCTAGATATTTATTAATTAGAAAGGTAGCCAAACCCATAAACTTAATATAAAACATATCTGACAACAACACCTCTTAGAATAATTTACTGTCTCAAAGTTATGGTCAAACACACCAATCACCTGGCCATGGTTATGTACTTTTAAATTGGTTAGAAATTTTAGTTTGTTCTAAATACAATTTTTAAAACGTTCCAAAATTATGTGAGGCTTTAGCTTCGTGGTTACATATAAATAAATATTTTACTATATGCCTACTACTACTACTTTTTAGTGTAGTTATATTGTCTTACCAAATAAAATGGCCGATACATTCCTAAGGATCCAAATTTTTATCAGCCACTTTGTACAAACCAAACTGTACATAAGTACAGTTGGAACATTTCAGCTGAGACACTGGTACATATTTCTCTAGGTCTGTAGTCTTATCTCCTAAATCAAATACAGTATTTTAAGTTGGGATATTTAACGAACACTTTTTAAACCTAAAATCAACGCAGAGCACGACTATCAAAGCGGCCTATTTTCTATTTTAATGTATTTAACTTACATTTTATTCGGTGGTAGTTAAAGATATAATATTGAAACAAATACCATACATTCTTAAATTAGTCTAAAAATATGTAGTCTTAAACTGTCTAACAGTTTATTTTTATATAGAATTAGTTTTTTTTGTAGACGTATTTTTTTTTAAATCTTCTACAACCTAGGCTATTTGGTTTATTCACGAAAATGGTCAGTAGGAATCTTCCTGCCAGAATTTAAATTAAAAAAGTCCTTGGAAGCGAATGCCTGTTTAGAACAGGAAACGAAAATATTAATTTTGATATTCAAGTTAATACTGTCCAGATGCAAATAGTATAATGAGTGTGTATACTCGTCAGAGGAAGAGGGGCAGTATTATCAGCAGATAGACAAGAGGCCTCACTGGGTTAACTGCTTTAATTGCTCATTTTATTGCCTCTCTTTCTATTTCGTACATTGGTGTTTAAGTGTGATTGTGCTTAGGATCTAATAAATCAAATATTTCTCCACTAAAAACATAGAGTTTAATTTTCTTCACATGGTGATATCAACAGTTGTTGAATATCTGTCTATGGTGTCCTAGAAGTGAATGACAACTTTCTCTCTTCATTTAAAAAGTTTCTCATCTAATGCTGCTATGCTCATGACAGATATTAAACAACTGTTGATATCACCATGTGAAGAAAATTAAACTTTATGTTTCTACTGCAGAAATATTTTATTTATTTTGACCAAAAAATGTTTGGATATCAAAATTGAAAAAAAAACAACCAAAATACTGGATTATCCTCACGTTCCATACATTCCTACCTTAAAGACCCAAATAATTATAATTTATATTGTTTCTTGCTCACACAGTATTGATATATGGGTGCATATTGTACTTTTAAAATAATTCACACCATCAGCTAGGGGGATTTTAAGGCCTTTATAGTGGCTTAATAGGGGCCCTACACCTCCTCATTTCCTTCTCACCTCCAAAACAACGTGTAACCTACGTATGCCTATGGTTTACAAAAGGGTTTTCTAAAGGATTTGTTAATACTTTTAAACTCTGAAATCAACTATATGCACATTCTAATCTACTCTATAGACTCTTAATATAAGCTTGTATTCAACAAAAAAAACAACAAAAAAAAACATAAATACACTTATTTGATTCATAAAATTGTTTCACGCCATTTGTATGCTTCATTCCGCTTTATTGTTCCGAAAATAACTCTCAATAACTTCATTTTGTATTTCTAGTGTTTTATCAAACAAAAGAATCACCCACAAACAATTGAAAATAATCACGTTTCAGTCGATAAGTACCAATAATCTGACCGAACTCTATCAGAAACCTTTAAAAATAAAGGTTCCGGGTACTTTTGTATCAATTAATTTATTCCTCTGTCCCAACGTTTTTCAAATTGTGCTCCACGGAGCCCTGGGGCTTCATTATACTTATCTCCGGCTCCATGAGGCAGTTTTATAATATTCTCTATTTGTTTTTCACACTAAAAATAGCATCAGAAAATTAGGATTGTCCATTTTTTTTTTAAATATGAATAAGGGACGTTTGTCAAAGACGCAGCCAGAACATGTGATGTTTTAATTTATACTCTTTTACTTGTAAAATTTAACTGTCAGTTTTTTTTAGCATCACGCGTTTGGGTTATACACTCATGTACTGAATTACGCTTATGTTTTTAGGTATAAGGAATTAATAAGAGTTTATTTATAGGAAGTGTACCCAAATTTGCGTAGAGGGAGAGTGAAAAATTATTTTGGAAAAGAAAAATCCTCAGTACACCTGGCCTCCCGAGCTTCCCGTCATCGGCAGTCTTAGTATAGTGCAAGAGTAACGCCTTTGACCAACCGACGTTATTGAATGTTCATAATATTGTTATAGTTTTTTTTATGACGGCTACAGCATGTATTTTTACGAGGGATACAGCATGTATTTTGTATGAGGGCTACAGCATGTATTTTTTTTCCAGTGCAAGGGCTTCCTTGGTCTAGAATGTTTGAGAACTACTGCGTATATCCCTCCCACACGCACCAGTGGCTACGTGGGCAAAGGCGTCAGGTCTGGTACGCCTGTGACGGAGAGCTTGGGGCTAGAGTCAGAGGCGGAATCAGAATATTTTCATAGGGGGAGGTCTGAGCTATAATCAACACACTTTTTAGTTTCTGAGAGTCTTTTTTACGTATCCGGGCTATACACACTTTAATTGCACTAATAAGGTAGAAAAGATGCAGGTACAGTTTAGAGAAAATGTACCCACATATGCATGGAATGGGAAACTATTTGGGAATAATTACCTTGAATGTTGAAAGAAGCAAGGTCTTATAAGATTTATTCGTGTGTTTTTTTTTAATAAAAATGAAACATATAAACAGTATATTGTATTAATTATATCTAATTATCACATGGTGGAACTGACTCTTTGGTTCTTCTTCCCCCTCCCCCTTACTCCATTGAATCCACGCCTGACTAGGATATCGGCCGGGTCTGCAGAGCGTGTTATTTCCAAATTAGATTTCCACTCTCCCTCCACGCAAATGCTGTCACTCTAGATCCTATTTTCCTCTTCCCCGCTCCTTTAGTGTAAATATCTGAATAACCCGACCGAGGCGTGATGCACAAATTAAAAAACTAAAAAATCGAAGGAAATGTACCCGGGAAGGGAGCGTTTAAAACCACTTGGGAAATAACACCCCCAATACACAAAGCCGGTATTCGAACCCAGACTTACCTGTCATCGGCAAACAAGACTGGACGAGCTTGACGTTTAGTCCGCGTGTCTACTGATGAGTGTGAAAAAATAATAATTTTAGTTTGAAGAGTTTAAGTGCGTCTTTTAATTTTGACCATGAGGGACTTTGTTTTTTAAATTATTTTATCTTTTGTTCGAGCTGTTTATGTTTCGTGATCGAAGCAACTAATTAGTAATTCACCTGGTATCGTTCTTTGCGCGCGCAAACTATGTTCAATGGCCCGAGTCTCAAGGCCAGCCATCCCGCCTGGTGGACTTCTTGTTGAGATTCTTTGTCACCTTTTGTTCTTTCATTTGTTATTTTTCTTTCGGACGACTACAGAATGGCGATCAGAGAAGGAAGGCTCTTCTTTTGTTTATAGATCTTCCACAACTAAAGGAATAGCCCACATTTTTAACAATAACTAGGATTTCGGTTTCAATATTTCGTGTTTATATAATTTGGTACAGCTATCGGATACTTGAGCACTTATCTTATTAATGTTGTGAAGTGGTTTTCAACCTTTACAGTAGCACATACTATCTATCTCATTCTTAAACACTTATCCCATATAAGCAAGCATACTCCAAAAGTTGAATCCAAATCTTGAGTTGGGGGTGTAGGGGGACGTGAGAAAGTGTTTTTACATTTTTTTATACAAAAACTTTTTTTTTTGTCAAATTAAATCAAGTATTTCTCAAGTAGACATACAGAGCTTAACTTAAAGTGCTTCAGAATTTTATTGTGATATTGCCCTGTGATTGAGCACCAATTATAGCGATATCGGGTTTTACGATGACGACGACGTGAACATACCTTACTGCGCACTTGTACACTGTTATGTGATCTAATTATTTCTGATTTTATTCTTATAAAATGAGTAATACTTTCAATGTTACACACGATTTATTTAAATGATTACACCTTTGGCACTGAAGATATGATATTAAGTGATACAGTTTTTGTTAAATTAAAGATTGTTTTTCTGTGATTTACTCTTTAATATATTACTGTGTACTCTATGGATTTAAGTTACTGGCACTGTGTGTATTCATACGCACAAGCGGCTTATATATGACCTACCCCTTGCTTCTTGGACCCCTTGTCAACAGTGTTAAAACTAACTAATAGAAAAGTTCCTGGCAACCTGATGTTGTGAAAGGAGGCATCCTACTGAGCAGAGGGGGCCAGCGTGTCACAAGATCTTTCTAATACAAAGGAGTTGATCTTTTAAAGAAAAAAAAAAGTTTTGAAGTGCAATACATTGACATTATTTTTGAAAACGCGTGATTTTCCATGGATGAAGTAGTAAAAGGAAATTTTACATACAGTACTTTAAAGAAAAATACACTTCATCCATGACTTTTTGAATATATGAGAGGGGTACAAAACAGTATCATTACAAACTTTCTTCCCATGGTGATAGCAACAGTTCTTGAATATCTATCAAGGGTGTCCTAGAATTTAATGACAACTTTTTATTTTCAATTAAAAAGTTTCTCATATAACGGTACGGAACAGAGTGCAGGCCGGTTCAGATTCCTATTCCGAAAACCGGCGCAAGAATGAATCTGTGTTGTGCAATGGGAGTGGTCATAGTGGCGGCAGGCAACTGAATGCGCGCGCAGAGGACTGAGTCAGATAGTTTACCGGAATTAATATTCCATTCCGGTTTCCGAATTCCGATTCAGTTTGGTATCGGCGTGCACGTGGTGTTGTTTTAACTGGTTGTTTAAACTCACTGGTTTTTGTGTACATTTTTGATGGATGCACAGTAAAATTACTAAAAAAAAAAACCACTGCAATCAGTTTATAAGAGTTTTAATCAATTAAATTTAAGTAAAATTAGGTTATGATTATTTTAAAGTAATGAATTAAACCTAGGATATACATCAACGTGTAAGATCATGAAACCGCATATACGGGTTTAATTATTTTTAAATAATATATTCAAATAAATTTTAATGCGAGGGTGGCTGAATTTTATGATTTAAATAATTGCTTATTTCATGAAATATGAGATTTGGGCTAAGGCTACACTTAATAGCAGCCATGAAAGATTTATGATTATTTTAAACTAGCAAAGGGCTGTAATAAAGTAGCTGTTAAAACTGTTTTATGATGATTATGTTTGAGTTATTCACTAAAGTTTTCACGCCTGGTTATTTTATAAATGTAGCCTATATTTTATTTCTAAGGGCTTTCTTGTTCTTAAGAAATGTTGCTTGGCAGTCAAACGATTATGAATTTTCAAGTAGTCATTTCTTAGCGTGTTTATATTCTTGAGTGAAATAATTGTGGTTATAACTTTAAATTACTTCACTTTGGGAAATACAGAAAGTCTCAATAGAATTCATTGATCGTTCGTTCCTGAGATGTGTTCAACAAGTTTAGTTTATATATTGTGTTAAATTTAAATACAAATAGATATTAAGGCCATTCAACAAACAACATTTTATTACACGCTTTTATCCAGTATATAAAAACTATAAGCTATAAATAGTGATTCAATGATTTCAAATAATTACTAATCACGAGTTATAAGGGTCAAAGTTGCTATTTCATCCTTTTCGTGTATCATTGTTCAGGACGTTGCCTACTTGTGACGTCACGGCTAGTCAAGATAGGAATTTCCCATGTTAGTGAATTTACGTTAATTTCAACGAGTTTGTAAAGATTTAATGTTGAAACAAAAACTATAAATTCTTAAATAATTTTAAAAATAGTTCTATGGTGTCACAACATTATTATTTTTTATCTTTAAGTAGTTTTTTTATAAACGTATTTTTCATAAAAGATCATACAACTTAGGCTATTTGTCTTGGTTACTAAAGTTGCCAGTAGAAATAATTCTGCCAGGATGTATTTTAAATATGTCCGTGATAGCTTATTTCCATATAAAATAAGAAACAATAAGAACGTAAAATTAAAAAGCAAGTTAATGTTTTCAAGGTGCAAATAGCATAGTGACTGTGTAAACTCGTCAGAGGAAGAGGGAAAGGGTTATCAAGAGGCCTCGCAGGGTGAACTACTTATGTTATTCCTTCTCTTTCTATTTCATACATTGATAATTTGCTTAAAAGGAGAGTGGAAAACCATTTAGGAAATGTCACCACAACATACTCGGCTGAGATTCGGATCATCATGGCTTCCTCACCACAGGTAAACCAGTTTAAACTAAATTAACGCCATTTTTCCACTTTCCCAATAGCACGAGATGTGAAAAACCGCACATATAGTAGCTTAACTCATAAAAACCGCTATGTATAATCCAATTTTCATAGAAAGACAGCTATAAAAAGTGTCTAGATCTATTTTTAACGTTTTCATATGTCAAGGCATATTACCTGTAGCTGTATGTTTTGATAGATAATATCAATCAATACCTTTCAAATAAACGGTAAGATGTGATCAATATTGATTACAAAAGTTTTGTATTCTATAAAGGTTTCTTACTATGAAAATTTGACTGGACACTTATTTTTCATACGCGCACAAAATAATGTTGCGTAACAAGAACTCAATACTAACCTTAGTCCCTTATTGTTCTTTCTGCTTTCAATCGCTCTCTACCATTCCCAGCGGTATTAGGTAACCTAATTAATGAACGCTCACTTTATTGCAAATATTCCTAACCAGAAAAGAGTAAGTACTAAGATGTATTGAAAAACAAATGATTAAATACACTTGAATATGAATAGATATGATTAATCAATTACAGAGCAAACGTTTTATTACTGCACGATATTTTTGCTAATAATTGTACTAGTTGCGTGGTTTTTAAACAAAATTGTGTTTTAGTATAATTATTAAAAAGGCAATTTAAATTTAATTAGATTTTTTAAAATAAAAAAAGATGCATCGGCCGGGAATCGAACCCGGGCCGCCCGCGTGGCAGGCGAGCATTCTACCACTGAACCACCGATGCTTGTTATAGCCTTTGAAATTATTTATTTATATAAATAATTCAATAACAGTTATTTATGTTTATTTTTTACCCAATATGATTATGGCTTCTCCTCTTACTGTGTATGATACAAATCATAAATTAGATGCTTTGTCTGTTCTAGAATTGAATTAGTTTGTATGTCGTGTGCCGATACTTACAATCGATTCTGAAATTAAGTTTAGAATCCACCAAATTATTATTATATTTCAATTTCCTTTATTATAGTGCTGGCCAACAGTCGTAAGACCTATAATAGGCCAGCACTGAAAAGTACACAAGTACCATATAAATACATATATTCACCACAGCAATGATAATAATAATAATAATAATAAAAAGTTCAAAAAATAACATTTTATTTTATTTTTTAAGATACTCTTAACGTATATTTAAAGTTGATAAAACTTAACGCTAGCCACACTTTCTATTTAATTGTGTCTTCCAACTGATTGAACACACCCGACCTTAATTCAACATGTACGGAACATTGTGGAATAAGCCTTACACACTCAAATCAAGTGCCCCAGTCTCACAAATAGCTTTNTTTTTTTTTTTTTTTTTTTGCCATGCTGGGAATCGAATCCGAGATTCTTAACTCACTAAGGGGCCATACATGTCGTTACGTGAGGGCTGGAGAGGGAATTCACAACAGATCTTATACTTAAATTCTAATGTTGAAAAAATTATATTATTGTTCATGTTTCCAACGATGGTAAACAAACTTATAAATAACTTACGATACTGAGTCGTATTAAAAGCGTTATCAAAGAAGGCACAGCTCAGTTCCAGGCTCGCGCGAGATATGGTAGTAAAAGGGAAAATAAAAGAAGATATGTCAGAAATGTGTGCAGTGCATTTGTATTTGAATAGTTACTCAAAATTTTCCACGCTGACGATGGGGGACAAAGTGACAAAGTTTATTGCTAATAACTACAGTATGTCCCTATTATGACAGAATGAAGATTTGTGCACAGTGACTATCTGTGGAGCCATTCTAGAATGGTCAGAAACGCCTTTCCGATGCAGTCGCCATCCGAATATAATTCAATATTTCAACAATGTTCAGTATTAGGAACTTCTAGTAACTATTTATCTCCATTGATGTTTAATCAGGAGTGATCCACGTGCAATAGTGTTGGTGTAAATTTACAATTTCTAGCCGACTGTATAATAGAGTTGACTGACATGAGATGCAAGCTCTTAAATCTGAGTTCTTCTTTTAGTGTCACAAAAACTTCCCTTTGAAAAAATGGCATTCACTTTTGATGTGAAAAGTTAGGTTAACACCGGTTGGAGGGGAAATTGGAGGTGAACTCTATAATGTTTACTTGGTGCTACATGGGGGAAGGGAGCATAAAAAAAAGATAAGAAAAAAGCGTTTTATTTCGCACATTAGTGTCCAAGAGTGATACAGCTTAAGTGCGCCAAGCTAAAATGCAACCCCCCTTACAAAATTGTTTTGAAATCACTAAGCAGGCAACGTCGTTATTGGCTAAGATACTAACCTTGATTTTCTCATCACCGGCAAACAATACCAGACGATCCCCAACGACGTGGATTTGATGGAAGCTCAACTTTATTAGTTTAACGTGATATTTTAATGAATGAAATATTTAATCGGAATACTTTGAAGGTTAAATGAACTGGAAGGAGATAATTGAGCTCATAACAAGGAGCCCATAACATTTGAAGATGAGAGAACCTCGAATAAGTGCGGCCGGACACCCTCTTCTACGAGGGTCGTTTCGGAAGGGTTATAAAACTCAAAATGACTCGAACCACACGTTCCCACCTTCATAGACCCCTACCGCCCTTAAACCACGAGCTTCCCCCCTCTCACTTTTAAGCCAGTTATAGCTGCTATCAAATCTACCCTCGCTCGGCCCGACCACGTCAGCGTCAAAAAATTCCCCATTGGGAGGGACATTCTAAAGTACATTTTAGAAGAACAAATTTTGAAGTAAAATAAATATGTCGGGGGCTGATCAGAGTTTACAAACAACACATTAAAGAAAGGAACAATATAATTATTGTATACTATTTTTTCGTTAAATAAATCATATAAATAAATATGTAAAATATTACAATATGTGATTTTAATTTAATATGTCCCCCCTTCCTCCACCTCCCCCCTTACATATAATTTATAATTTAATAATCTTCCTATTCTATATTTACGTTTGTGAATGTGTGGAATGCCAGGCCTCCACCGTGGTTCGGATCCCATGTTAAACTGTAGGTCCTCCATTTCATCTCACAA
>CABFWB010003187.1:58455-80757 GCA_902151455.1 Timema bartmani | reverse complement strand
CCTCCTTTTGAAGGCTTTTGTTATTTTTGCCCTCTTGTGACGCAATACATTTAGAAGTAAAGCTGACTAATGAGTAATTAAGGTTGGCAAGACTTCTTGAGTCTGTAATTACTTCCAGCGTAGTTAAAAGCTTCAACTCTATATTTGTCATGGTTTACCACACGTAGAATTGTGTCGGTAGAAAATAATAGCTTGGTAATGCATTTTAGTATCTAAGGTGATTTGAAGCAATTTTTATTTCTTCAGGACTACATAAATGTATTTTAAATACCAAGTAATTAATTAAAGCAACTTAAAGGTATTTTCAACAAATAGTTATATTATTTTTATTAAAATATTTAAATTAAAATAGTGGAAGGGTAAACCCATTATTTGGTACTAAAAAATATAATAAATGTGATATTTTAGTACAAATATAATTAATTGATGGTATTGACTTTAATGATATTAAAAAATCCAATTTTGGAAAGCTTGGTCAGTTATGCCAAAACTAAATGTTTAAAATAATTAACTTAATTCAAATAAATATGTGCCTACAACTTGAGATAAACTACTATTTGGTTTAAATGTTTTTTAATCAAACTCTTATTACATGGTCCAATCATAATGGTGTTATCTATTGTGTTACAGAAATACATTATTTTCATTATTTAAAAATAAATACCAATTAGCCATTTTTACATTAAATATTATAATGAAAAACTGCGTTTCTTGATTACCTGAATATTTAAAAGTATTTTAATAACCGCAGCCCAATTTAAGGCCTCTTCTCTTTGCAAGAGCGTTAGGCTTCCATCTTTAAGAACATGTTCAGAAAACTCTGTGAAACTTTATCTCAAATCCAGTGTGCGTAAACATAAAAGTAAGCTACGAGTGTTTCGAGGGTTAGCTCATAAGATATACCGTATATACAAACCATAATGGAAAGAGATTGGGGTAAAACCAAATTTAAATAACACTTGGAATTCCATCCAAGTAAACATCGCAATTTTTAGAGCTACGATATCACCGTCAACTACGATAGCATTAAAAGTAAGCCTTAGACTACTCGGTTATCGTTGCGATTGTTAAATATCCAAAACGAAAGAAAACCTCTTAAATACACCAGAAAACTAATATTTCTATATATAAAATAAGTTCTTGTTCAAAATCATTCTGCGATGTACGGCCTAAATTATATTGGATTCATTTTCCCTTCATCAATAAGATTGTTCGCACCATATCTCACTGCCCGTCCGGGTACTAATGAAGGACTCTCACATTAAACTAAACTGCAGATGACGGGGATATTGAGATTGTAATCTCAGTTGGGTCTCTTGAGGTTGGTGTTCCAATTTCACTTCACGCGAATACAGGTACATTTCCTTTAAATATAGCCTTCCTAATCCCTAAAATTACTAGCGTAACTAGTGCATAATTATATAGACCTAACCTAAATAGGTAGTAAGAAGCGTTTCTAAAAATATTATATAAATTTTCTCTTCGAGTGGTCAATAAAAAGTGAAAGGTCTAAAATTCATTGATTTAGTATTATATCTATTAAACTAAATTACCTTGCGAGTTATGTGGGGCAGAACCAGTTTATTGTTGGTCAAATAGGTAGTGAGTGAGAGAGAAATTATAAAAGGTACAGTTTTAATAGTCTTTGATCACCCTAGCAAGAATCCATGACACGTCATTGGTAATCAAATGTAGATATTCTTGAAGTATAGTAGGATATGGTGAAAAAAATATAGAAGAAGATTAATTTGGACTGGCCTAATCTGGTTGCATGTTTATAGAAATATTTTAACAGAACCATTCTGATTCAAGATAAAATAAGGGTCGATATAATAAAAAAAATTTACAGTCATAAAAGGTTTTTCAACTGACGATTCGGCTATCCAATGAGGTAGAGAGAGCGTTTGAGGACCCCTATGAAGTGGATAGGACAACTTAGAACAGTCACTACTGGCACACAAACTTAGATGGGAAAAGTTACAAGTTGTTTTGCAAATGTTTTCCTTACCCCCTTTGATCCAAACTCCCACATACACCCACAATCCTAGCATCCATCACCCCCCATAGTTTCCTCATGTTCCCCAACATCTAACCACCACCCCCACATCCATACCGCTTCATTCTACCAATCCCCAAATAATGTAAGATTAGATAACTTTTTTTTACTTGGCTGATGCAGGCTATGTGTGAAATAAGATTACATTTATTGTGGTAGGACTTATATTGCTCAGGGGTGAGGGGGGGAAGTGCATACATTGTAACCATCATATTCTGGGAGTAAAAAAAATGAAAATATAAATAACAATTGAAAACTGAACTTTGAGGAAATTCAATAAAAGTGAAGAAAACAATTTATTAAATCATTGCATGATTCAATAAAAGGTAGGTGGGTGGATGACAAATAGTAGAGCGACAGAGAAAAGAGAAAACTTAAACTACTTATTAAAACTCACTTTTCATTACTAGTTCAAGGTGAGGTTGCGCTACATTAAGTCAAATAAATGGTACGGCACACCGCACAGACTTTCTCTCTCTTTCTATAAACTCGTAAGATTTCTGAACGGAATAATGTACATTGTATCATCACCACTCCACATAAGAACACGCATAAAATAATATACAATGATATAGAATCAATGAGAAAAGAGGCGCATCTTTGTCCACCTAAGAACATTTCAAACAGTTTAATGTCTTCCACAAGGGTCAACACTTCGTATTAAAATTTCGATTTCTGGTTAAAATTTTAACATTTTATAAGGTGTTGCAGATCTTCAAGTCATCGCATTGATATTTAATTATTCATTTATACATTTTGACCAATAAAAAATGTAAATATTGACTATTGAGTCTAAAATGGAGATAGATCATTGCTATGCAAACATTTCTCCTAAGAGCTTTAAGGAAAAATAACATACTTTTTTAGATACTTATATTTAATTACTCTATGGCATTGGAGAATTATTGCGTTAAGACTTAAGTAGTATATGTTTACAACTAAAGCTCACAAAATTGTATTAATATATTTGCAAATATCTCAGAAACTGTTGCTTTTATAAAAATATATGTCAAATAAAAGTTTTTTATTTCTAATAGTCCTACAATTTTGCAATGATAAGTTGTTTAGTTTCTCAAATAGTTGTGGAGATACGGAAATTAACGCTTCTGTAAAGTACCCTAAAAATCATTTTCATAGGAAAATGAAAATAGCCAGTTTATTTATAATCTTAATCAACGCCTAGATACGAATTTTAATCAAAATCGTTTGAGCAGATTTTGAGAAAACCAAATTTTTCTCTTTTCGCCCTTCAGTAAACTACCCTTAATTTTAAGTTTTTATAGACACACAGACAGACGGCATTGCAAAGACTATTTTTTAGGGTTCGGGGGGTCATGAGACGTCGACATCCATCAACATTTCAGGTTAGTTTTTTTTTACGGTCGCAATACTTAAACTTTAATGTCCAAAAAGTTAAAAAAATTCATATAATTGCGTATAGATTGAAAGTTATTGATTTTATAAAAATATGTTTCGGATAAAATATCTGTATTATAAATATATATACATATTTGTAATGCTAAGTAATTTCATATCTCAAATAGTTTCGGAGCTATTATAAAAAATGTTAATTTACGCATCAGACCGGAGCCCTTAAAGCCATTTTGCCGAAATATTGAGAGTAGCCATTTTGTTTGGAATATTTATTAATGTTCATAAATGAAATTTAATCAAAATCGTTAGAGCCGATTTTGAGAAAATCGACTTTTTCTCTTTTTGCCCTTCAGTAAACTACCCTTAATTTTAAGTTTTAATAGACACACAGACAGACGGCATTGCAAAGACTATTTTTTAGGGTTCGGGGGGTCATGAGACGTCGACATCCATCAACATTTCAGGTTAGTTTTTTTTACGATCGCAATACTTAAGCTTTAATGTCCAAAAAGCTAAAAATATATATATAATTGCGTATAGATTGAAAATTATTGATTTTATAAAAATATGTTTCGAATAAAATATTTGTATTATAAATATATATACATATTTGTAATGCTAAGTAATTTCATATCTCAAATAGTTTCGGAGCTATTATAAAAAATGTTAATTTACGCATCAGACCGGAGCCCTTAAAGCCATTTTGCCGAAATATTGAGAGTAGCCATTTTGTTTGGAATATTTATTAATGTTCATAAATGAAATTTAATCAAAATCGTTAGAGCCGATTTTGAGAAAATCGACTTTTTCTCTTTTTGCCCTTCAGTAAACTACCCTTAATTTTAAGTTTTAATAGACACACAGACAGACGGCATTGCAAAGACTATTTTTTAGGGTTCGGGGGGTCATGAGACGTCGAAATCCATCAACATTTCAGGTTAGTTTTTTTTACGATCGCAATACTTAAGCTTTAATGTCCAAAAAGCTAAAAATATATATATAATTGCGTATAGATTGAAAATTATTGATTTTATAAAAATATGTTTCGAATAAAATATTTGTATTATAAATATATATACATATTTGTAATGCTAAGTAATTTCATATCTCAAATAGTTTCGGAGCTATTATAAAAAATGTTAATTTACGCATCAGACCGGAGCCCTTAAAGCCATTTTGCCGAAATATTGAGAGTAGCCATTTTGTTTGGAATATTTATTAATGTTCATAAATGAAATTTAATCAAAATCGTTAGAGCCGATTTTGAGAAAATCGACTTTTTCTCTTTTTTCCCTTCAGTAAACTACCCTTAATTTTAGGGGTAGATATCCAATTCCAAAAACCCCTCGGGGCAACCCTATGAAAACCCAAGATATCAAGTTTCAGCTCAATCGGTAAAATAGTTTAGGCTCTAGTTGGAGGTACAGACAGACAGACAGACAGACAGACGGAAATTCAAAAACCACTTTTTCGGATTCAGGAAGTCATGAAACGTCAAAATTCATCAAAATCTCGACTTCGATTTTTTTGACGATCACCATACTTTCCCTTACCTATAAGATAGAGAGAAAGTAATAAACATGTTTTTTAATATAATGCTTTCAGACATCATAAGTGAGTTAGTTACGCGTCTGTTTACTGAAATAAGGGAATTAGGCTTGATTACTGATACGCCTTAAAATTTAAGAGTTGATGAAATTTGGGCTTCTGTTTTATTAGGGATGCAGTTTGTAAGGCATATGATGTTACTATCAATTGATCCAGAAAGTAAACCGAATTAAATATCTCTAATTAACCATGGTATTAATAATATTTATTAATAATACATTACTGTGTTGCTAATGTGATAACAAATTCTTTTAAATCAAAATTGTTAGTTTATTAATTGAAATAAATGAGATGACACAGCCTCACATAATTGATTTAAGTTTGGAACAAAGCTTTCAAAAGTTGGTTAGCAGCATATAATAATGTTTTTTTCAAAAAATCTTAAATATTATCTTGATAATTATACTAAACACCTTTCAAAAATGTATTTTGAACACAAATGTAATAGATAATTTTTTTTTAATTTCAAGTTTTTAAAAATCAGTCATTAGTAAACATCACATTAATGATTGTTACTATTAAACAAAACTAAATTATTATTTATCATGTAAAACACTTCACAAATTCCTATTTTTAACAACAACAAAAAAAACAACCATTTTTATAATAATTCCAACGTTCAAAAATATTACATTTCTTAGTCATCCTTAACTAATTTTTTATTTGAAAATCAAGAAAACCTTTTTATTTATATTGCAAATTACTTTTCAGATTTCAATTTTGAATAGAATAATAACTAGAGATATTTTTGAAAAGTTTACAATTTTGAAAAATGAATAGTCAGTTAACTAACATTAATTTTAAGACAAGAATCAAAGTCAAGATTTCTCTTGGAGGCATGGTCATTATATATTAATACATAAAGTTGAAATGAAATCAAACAACCTATTTCAGCTGTGATCCCAATTCAAGACAAGGACAAACCAAATAAAAGCCACGTTTATTTAGCTTAGAGATAATCAATATGTCAAGATCAAACGTTATTTCATGGTAAATCATTTTCGCGATTATAATTCTCTAACCATATGATCAAATAAAAACACAAATATAATTGTTATTTTGATTTCTATTATTTTATTTCTGCCTATGTATATTTTGAAAAAAGTCTTCAAATATATAAAAAGGAAGCACGGAGATACTAGAATAAATTATACTTCGCACTGTAGAAACTTTCTCTCTCTTTTGTTTTAAAATATAGAGATTTATAAAAAGCTTGTTAGTTTTGTGAAATGAAATATTTTATATTGTTGCAGAAACACTCAACCAAAGAGATAAAATAATATACACTCTTACAGAAACATTGAGAAAAGAATACCTTCTTTGTTCACCAAAGAGCTTAAAAAAAATTCACATCTCAAAGACCTACATAAATATTTATATATTTACTTATAGCTCATAAACTAATAGTTTTCTCAAAATTTATTTCAAATAAAGATTTTTATTTTTAATAATACCACAACTTTATAATGATAAGTTATTTCGTATCTCAAATAGTTGCGGAGATATTCTCAAAATTTTACATTTCCGCTAGTCTTTTCATGTCGCGTCTTGTCAGAGGTGAAGGAACAGTTTGGCAATCAGATACATCTGTGCCAGGACCAAGGATTGATCCCCGGACCCCCATCACAGAAGTCTGACAACCTACCCCTAGACCACCAGGTCACCTCACTAGACTAAGGTATCCTTAAAGTAATTTCCATGAGAAAAGGATAGTTGCAAATTTGTTTGTAATGCTAGACAATGCTTAAATACAAATTTTAGTCAAGATCGCTATAACGGATATTGAGAAAGTCGATGTTTTCTCTTTTCACCCTTCACTAAACTACACCTAATTTTAGGATTCTATATCTAATTCCAAAAATTCCTTAGGAAAAGCCTATGGAAATCCTAGATACCATGTTCGCAAAAACACTTTTTTCTGTTTCACGGGGTCATAAACCGTCAATAATTATCAGAATCTCAAGCTAGATTTTTTGACGATCACAATACTCTATCCGAGGGGTCAAGAGAAAATACCAATCCTTTTAAATTCGTTTATACAAAACTAGAAACTATAAACGTGTGTTTTAAAATTGGAATCAGAAATGTAAAGCCTTAAAAAAGGTGAGAAAAGTGCATATATAATGATTGTATAAATAAACAGAAGAAGGCTGAGTGTTGTTCAAGTGATAGTGTAGTGTTGGAGGAGAAATATGTTTGTTAGTAAGAGAAATGCATGGATATTTGAATAAATATTATTCCAAAGAGTGAGTGGAGTTTTAGCGGTGAATTAAGGTAGAATGGAAGGGAATACGAGTTACTATTTTCTTTTTTTCTAAATTAATTAAAATATGGTTTCAGTAGATTAGTTTGGTTTTATTTCCTACAATTTTTTCTCTTTGCTTTGAATTTAAAATTTGAACTTTTAGTTAAAACAGTTATTTTAAAATGCCACTGTGCCGATGACAAATATTCAAGAACTATTCAAATTAATATGTAGATAAAATTAATCTTAATTTATCTAACCAAGAAATATTTAAATTATTCTTTCCACTCTGGGATTCAAACATTAAAATTAGACTAACAATACACTACCACTTAAACAACACTCAATTTTGACCATAAATAATTCCAGGAGAAGGTGAAATCACTTATTGCCAAATGGTGATAGTGAGAGCAAGGAGCGCTTGGGCCCCAAGAGTAAAGGGGGTCTATGGCCCACAAGACACAATCATTATAAATCCTTCAAGAAAGCAATCCCATTTGATAATTTGTAGCCCACATCATTTGGCATACGAACAAAATGTCAAGTTAATATTGTCTGGTCACCCAATGGTTGAGATGTAGACGCTCGAAACTCAGTCTGGTGTAATGAGAAAGTTCTGTCCTATAGAGTTAATAGCTCTCCCTTGATTAAAATGGGCTATACCTTCCTAACCCCTGCCCCATTATTATTATTATTACTAATATTAGGTGTTATTTCTTACTACACATCCATTGCTTTTGTCGGTGAACTTAAACCGCCAATGCCCCCTGTCCTACACCTCCTCTTTCAGTCCCAGAATTTTCTTAGTTCCCTCAAGTCATCCTATTTATGAATACTCCTTCTTCCTAATTTCTCTTTCCCATAACTTTTCCGTCAAATACGTTATGCAGAAGGTATTTTCTCAAAGGATGTGCCCAATCCAGTTTGCTTTCCACTGAAAAATCAAATCCAACACGGTTTTCTTCTCACCCGCTCTTCTTAGGAGTTCTTCATTTTTCACCCTGTCTGTCCACCTGAAGCTCTTCAAGTACTTCTTTTCCATCTTCCTAAGAGTCCAAGTTTCTGAATAATACAGAGAGATGCTCCAGGTAGCATTTCATCAGTTTATTACTACATTCCAAGCTCAACTTACTGATCAGCAGTAACTTCTTCTTGTTGATAGCTTCCTTGGCCATGGAAAATCTTGACCTAATTTCCTTGGGGCAGTAAGCATCATTTGTCAGAAGAATTCCCAGGTTTTTTAAATGCTGGTGTATCGTATTAAACATCCTGGTTAACACGTACACTCAAAATACCATATATATGATTAACACAATTAATACATAACTAATAAATTCTAATAATGTGTGGTAGTTATTAACTCACGGTGAATTCATGTTGCCAGGAAACGCCCAAACTTCAGGAAAACGCTCCAGCTTGCTGTTGATGGAGGATCAACAGAACGACATCTCACCCACAGGCCCCACTTCGATGAAATGGCAGAGCTGTTTCTCTCTGTTCTTCGCGCCGTCTACGAGCGCTAGTTGTCATTAGGTGCAGCTCAGCAACTTAATTCCCCCCTTTGTGTCCGGGTGAAAACCATCCTTGAAGACGTCAGTTCTGTGCGTATATAGCCGTCGTTCCTCACTTCATATTATGTATTCTACTGTATCAATTCGACGGAGGAACTTCTTGGACGTTATCCTACATCTGTAGATTTAGCAACTGGTGATCACAATGTGTAAGGCGTTTGTCTCACCTCCACGTCACAGAAGTAGCTACGGTAGTCAGTATGAGTATTTGTATTAGCAGAGAACGTTAGAGTCTTAGTATTCTCTTACTATGTCCTTAGGACATAGTTTTTTGTGTCAGAGTATCTGACTTGTTTTATATGCCCATAAGGCATAGCTTTGTGGGTTGGAGTTCTAAATCTTTTATATATTCATATGACCTAGTATTGTTTGTCAGAGTTTCTGACTTGTTTTTCTAAGCCCATAAGGATTAGTTTTGAATGATGGGCTTAATGCTCAAATTATCTAGGGCCATAGGACATGATTTAGTATGGCAGTATTCTGAACTATTTTTCTATGTCCATAAGACGTGGTGTGTATACTAGAGAAAAGTCATGACTCCGTAAACTTTATGGCCATGCTTAGGATCACTTAATGGTGGAAATCAGGCTATCTAACGCTTTGTTCAATGACCTAATTAGGTCTATGACTGAAACCAGTTACTATTTTTTCTCTTTAGTGTACCTATTTACGGTGCGCAACCTGTGGAAGCTCTACTAGTGCGTAATATTTAGAGACTGAAAACGAGATGGCAACAACTAATTTTCATATTTATTACTATGATTATGGCAAAACCAAAATATTATAATCACTGAGAACTAAAAGTCTCATAAAAAAGCCCAAATTACTACAAAAATGAGTTCATCTATGTTTCATTCAGTGAAGTTCATGTGTGTGAACCAGGCTGCACGAAAATGAACCGTAGTGGGGTCTGTATGGATATTGATATCCCCTGTTGGCTTGATAGTGGTTGTGTGTGAGGGGTAGTGGTTTAAGGGGGTGTCCCTCCCTTAACCCCTCACAGTCACCACACAATGTATGTCGTGACAGGGGCCAATCACGGGCCTCAGATACGTCCACGTGTGATCGATTACCTTCTGCGCAGCAGCGATATAAGCTCCTTTTCGAACGATAGATTTTGACATAGAACCTTTAAGAGGCTAGTATAAAATCTATAAGATAGGATAGAATTATACTTATCAGGGCGCTTGATTTTTTCTATGTATTTTTTATCACTCTTGTCTTACTACCCGTCCAGGCTACCCAAATCTTAGGGATAAGCTAATCCATTAATTGTTAAATGATTTTGCAGGAATTAATTTAATATTTTCACTGAAAATAAAACCTGGTATTCTTGGATGGTTAAGAATAAACGTCAAAGAATGAGATAAGGTGTGGTGGATTAAACATATAAATGATCAAATAAATTAAAATAAAACTATACGAATTACTGTATGAAAATAATTTTTGTCCCAGCCAAATACAACTAGAGCAAGGTTCTAGTAGGAAAACAATTTATTTAAGATACACATTACTATACAAATTAAACTTTATTAATAATATTAAGTTATATCTTTTACCTGTTACCAGGGGCGGATCCAGATCACTTTCATAGGGGGGTTTTAATTATAAATAACATAATTACTTACAATGTTAGAGCTCTGTTTGAAGCCATTTAATAGTTTCTCATTCATATTTGATCTCAGGTATGTTTTAAGCCGTCGTCATCCTATAATATTTTTTTTAAATCAGTTAGTTTTTATAAACTATTTGGAGTGGCCCTTCTTCAAAAGTTTTATGAAAAATTGTTCACTCTAGAAGCTATGAGTAGTATTGATTTTCTTTAAAATTAGATTCTTTTATAGGCCATTTAAAGTGTTACTTACATAGACATTTTTAAAATTTGGATGCCCTCAAAGCTATTTATAATGATCTTCACCTTAATTTTCTACGATTATTAGACATCTATAGAAGATAGTGTTTGAAGTTGTCTTTCACCGATAAAATGTTGAAAATTGAATTCTTTCAGAAATTCCAGAAAATTCAGAATTTGGAATTGTCCTCACCAATACATTTTTGAAATTTATAAGACCTTGGAAGCTATTCAGAGCTTTCCTTCCCCGACTTTTTCTGTCAGTTAGATACCTCTAGTGCAGTAGCTATTTGAAGCGGTCTTCTCCGGCAAATTTTTGACAAGAGACTGCATCTATAAGGTCATGTTTCAGCTTCATATTTGATAATATCAGAGGAGGGAAATATATTTAGGGGGGGATATTATTCCAGGGAGGGGCAAATTATTTCCAGGGGGCAGAGTCCCCCACAGTTCCGCCGTTCCTGCTGTCCACACATATTCTACATTCGTTATTCGTGGATGAACTGTTTTCAGGCGATTATTAGTCTTCTTTGATGTGTGGTAGTCTATCGCCTATATGCAGAACAATGTTCGTTACTCGCTATGTACGACAAATATTTTTACTTGAAAACGAATATTTTTTCCACACTTGCGTGAGTCATGTCAAACATTGAATAATTGTGGATGAATAACGCACGTGTGGACCAGGCTTAATAGGTGTCTGTGCATATAATTGATTAAAAATGGTATACAATTTATTTGTATTGTATTTTCTTTCTAGAATTTGAACTTCCATTTTGTTTTTTGTTTTAATTTTCTAACTTTCAAAGGGGGGATCAGTTGACCCTTTGCACCCCCCCCCCCAACCGAATCCGCGCCTGCTGTTACTGCTATATATTGTATAATATGCTAATGCTAGTAGGATGCATATATCTTTTCTATTTTATATAGTAAGTAGCAGATACAATTAAATATTATTATTTTTAGCTATGTCTTTGTACCTATCCAAAATACCTGTATTTAATTACTCTAATATAGCAGGGATAAAAAATGTTACACTTAGAGTAAGTGTTCCAGAATTTTCTTGGAAAAATTGTGGGACAGCTTTTAATAAAAAAAAAACACTTTAAATACACCTGATTTAGAATTTAATCCTGTCCTTCTTGCCACTGGAAAGTCAGGCTATACAATCTTGACGTTTTTTCTCTGTGATCACCGATGCGTGTTTTTATAATATTAACAAAAATATTATAGTTAGTATCACATTGGTTTTCCAACTCTTGTATCTATCGTAAATAATCTATCGAGTATACTGTGACGTTTCAAGAAATTAAATGTTTAATGTCTCTATTTATTCTTGAAAAGGTTGGGTATAATATATAGTCTTACATTAGGTTACATAATTATTAATAATTAACAAAGGTAAAATTTTAAAATGTAATACCCAGCTGGTGATTTTTCTTCATCGATAAAAATCCGAGCACAACCTCCTTCTAAGGAGAAGTAAAGCTGTCGGTCCCATGTCGATTGTGACATATAAAAGTACCCTAAATTGTATGTGAAAATACCTTTTCCAGCAAGGTTAGTAGGCCTTTTCGCTCTTGCTCATAGAAGCTCTCGTGTGCTGATATAATCAGTCGGATAGCAAAATAAACGTTAAATACCTCAAATAAACAAAACAAAATTCAATCAACAAAAAGAGTAATTAAACGATTCCGTCTTTAATAAACCCAAATACTTAGTTGGCATGTAGACAAAATGTTAGTCTCAAGTCTAGTTTGTCAGTGATAGGATGGTTGTGGTTCAAATCACAAGTGATTGTTCTGAGAATGCTTATCCTTAATGGTTTCCCATTCTTCCTCCACGCAAATAGGGTCCCATTTTCCTTAAATTCTACCTTATTCATTCCTACCCTAATAGAGTTAGTAAAATGCATATGGCTTAGATGAGTACTAGAATGTGATGGGGAAAAAATTACCATAAACTAATTTTTGTTTATTCTGCCAAAGTTTTAACCAATTATATTATATTGTATGAACATATTTTCTTGATTAAAAAAAAATTGTATGAGACAGTTGATGGTCCATTTTTGAACCAATATGTCGGTTTGATGCTGGGTACTGATAATTTGTAGGAAAGGGTTAAAGTCGGCTCTTTTTCCTTCCCCTAACTCCGTCACAAGCGACACACACACACACACATTCACACATGCTGTGGCCGGCAAGTGGACAATGCAGGATGCGAAGGGGTGTTATGCCCCCTATTATTACACCTGACACGCAAACCCCCCCTACCCTTCTAAAGTTGGACCACGTCAAGATTATAATCCTGCTTTAATCAAGAACATGCTACAGGCCGAAAACGTGCAAGACCACGTCACATTATCTCGAAATGATCCTCCTTTCCCTTCAACTCTCCCCCCTTAAACCCTTCCACCACTTATTTTTCCAACGAGAAAAAATATAGAATGTACCATCTTAGAACGCACATCGAATATTTGGTTTTAAAACCCCAAAGCAAAGATGGCGCAAGTAGTCGGACAGTCATATATTGATCATTTACCGACAATGAAAGTTATACTCCAGTTCTAAAATTTAATAAATATATTTTCTTTCTACAAGTTACTAAGTCTACTTTCATATATTGAAGAATTGTGTTTTGAAATCTTAAATATAAAAAAATATTTTTATTAATTTTGGTCGATAAATATTAATTATTAATATTTTTCAAAAATTAGTCATCAATAACTACTATAAAATAGTATTATTTTAAGAAAAAAAAATTATATATAATTTTGTTGATTGTAAAGTACTTATTAGATTCCCACTTGGAGAAAGATTGGGTTGGCCATTTTATAATCATTTTAAATTTCAAATAAACAACCTAAGTTGTAAGTTACCCTTAAGCGACTCTTTACCAAAAAACTAAGTATACAGTATTATCTGTAGGGCCAAACCCTTCCTATTTATCCTTTTAAAAAAATCGTTAAAGCCATTCTTCTAAAATCTGTAATTAAAATAACTTCTCATCAGTTGGCTACACATGACTTAAGGTTTGGATTCCAAATAAAAATCATAGCCATATAACATCTAAATATCAAGTTTGAACAAAATCCATGGAATCATTTTAGATTTGTAGCTGGAGACAAACAGACATATGTAGGAACTGTAACTATAATATTCACTTTTTTGGTTTAAGGGGCACATAAAACGTAAATATTTATCATTATAATGATTTTGAAAATTTTAACGTTTACAATACTTTCTCTTTAGATGAGAAAGTAAAAAACAGAAAACACTTGAATTTTTTTAATGTTCAATTAGACGTATATATTTATATGTCTCCAAAATTGTTTATTTATTTTTTAATTTAATATTTACATATTACGTACATTTTATACTAAATATTTCTTATTTTTACTGTTATTTCATGTACAGTAATACAAGTTTTCGATAGTTTGATATAGTTGGAGTGTGGTTCAATTTGAGTTATCGATACTTTCATTATTAATAAAACTGACCAAACAATAGACAAACAATATTTTTATTTTAAAAAAAGGCGTCTCGTCTTTCTCGTTGTGTGTGTGATAAAAGTTGCCAACATCTGTTGGAGTGCTCTCCGACGGCTGCCAAGTAGTCTATTTCCACGCACGCCGCGACAGTCGATATTCCGGGACCGATCAAAAAGAGGATAACCTCTCCCCCTGACCCTTCCCCCTACCAGCCACAAGGCGCCAGTAAACACAGGGACAAAGAGGAAACAATGAACGTGCACGACACATAATGCTCTAGTTTCATGAAATATCAACTACTCGGTTATATTTTCTCCCCACCATCCTGTTATAGGAAAGGGAAGGGGGGATACAGAGTGAAAAATGGGAAGGAAAGGGGTTAGTATGATCGGTTGGTGCAGTGGACGGTGATCATTCGGAACAATCCATTGATTCGCTAGAAATTTGGGAAAGGGCAAAGGGAAGTTTTTTTGCAGATGAACGAAGTAGATGGTGATACTTCTGTACTAGGATGTCAACTGAAAGAACCTTAAATAACATTTAAGAAGGATTTTAATTTCAATTTCATTTACCTAAAATTTGAATCGAGTGCCCTTTAAATGTCACTTTTAAAAGATGAAATAACATTTGAAAGCTGTAATACGGACCATTTATAAATTTAGGCTATTTTACTTTTTTATATCTTCTAAAATGTTCTTATCACGGTGATAAGACTATATAAATATAATAAATAAAAGGGTTGCATTTTAATGTTTTATATAAAATGTTAATTTGGAGTAATTATTATTATTATTTATAATTTTTGTGCCCTTATACGACGTCCTTGCCAACTTAACCTAAGACCACTCACCTATTAATAGCTTAGAGTTGAAAATTTTCAATTAAATTTTGAAATGGAAAACTTTCACTCTCAGTGTTTCTTTTACGTTCGGAAATAACTGGAATGTCCTTCTACCTGTGGTACTCTCTTTCCAGTCTTCTTGCCACTCCCCCAGGAGGGTCTCTCTTATATTATCCTTGGTACTTACACCGTTAGTTGTTAATTCCATTACTTTGCCTAGCTTCCCTTTTTCAAGCTAATATCCAGCAGCCCTCTTTCGTACCTCTCAGTCTAGGGACCAGACATCTATGGTGACACACAACGCGTTTGTTGGTACAGTTTTGTAGGCCCCAGAAATTCTCATGAGAATTTTCCTCTTTTAGTTCTGTACCCTCTCAGTTGTTGTGCCCACATTACTGATCCATATCCAACTATGGACACAAGCAATACCTGATGGTAAAGTCTAATCAGTTTTAAGGGCATATCTGGGGATAATACGGAGTTCCCATCTCAGAAATGAATTCCTCCATACGCCAGGAGAGCAGAGGTAAGATAATGTCGAATGGCCAGATATAAAATATTAGCCCCACCCCATATTACATAAATTAGAGATATTTTGGGTATAGCCCCGTGCCATTAGGTCATAAGGACGTGATTAGGTATTTTATAATTCTATTTGTGATAGTGTTTTATATTGTTTTTTTATCATCATATCATACTACCCATTCGTTCTATATTCTAATAGTAATATTATTCTAAACTCAATAATTTTAGCCTCTTAATTTATGATTTCATGCTAAAATTAAGAAGAAACCATTCATAGCAATGTGTAAAGGATAAAATTGATGGTTCTGTGAGTATAGTCGGACATAATCATATGGGGTTGAGGGTAGATCAGGTAACTAGTTTTTATCTGGGTAATAAACACGCTCTCTCTAAGAATGATTACTCTGCCCCAAGTCTTACAAATTTAACTTTTCCTGGAAGAAATCAAAATACGAAATATCCTGGGGGCAATTGTTAAAAGAACTAACCTCGTGGATTCTTTGATGATACAAGTGTGGAAGATGTATCATTCTTTTTACTTTTATTCTGAAGAATTAGAATATCAATGGTTATCAGCTCCAAATTTGTCTGGAGACCTCAAGAAAATAAAGTGGACAAAATGATTGTAAAAATAATTAAAAAATTGTAGATTGTGTATATGAAATACACTGGAGTCAAATAATATGTTTTTTAATGTCAGGAATTTCAAATGATTTGTAAAAAAAAGAAAATTCAATATCCACAGGAAACATGTTTAACATGGCGCTTAGTATGGCAACAAATCAATATAATGTCAAGGACAGGGGTTGGCAACCTTTTAGTAGTGTTATGCCAAAGTAGTATTGCAAAGTCACTCATAGTACTAACCAACCTAAGCCCACCTAAATTGTTTATATGTTTATACTAATTGCTTAGTACAGCTATTATAACAAATTTAAGTTGATTTTGTAAAATGTAAATGTAACAACATGTTTCTAAATTGAATCAATTAAATAACTACTGTTTCTTGAATATTTAATACTTTGATATAAATCATATCAATCAGAATGAATACAAACATTATATATGTGTTTTGCAAAATTTTGTTTTGAAGACATTATTTTGAAATTTGAAACGAAACAAATGAATCATTGAAACATAAAACACGTCATTATTAAAATTAGTACACACATCAATGGTTTTAATTAGAAATAAATGTTTTATATTATTTTTTATTCAAATTGCTCAACGTGCCATTGAAAGTCGTTCCACGTGCCAAGAGTGTTTATTGTCTTTGCCTATATGCACAGAATTTATGGCCACCGTATATAATAATTGGAAATTAATATAAAAAATCACAGGCAAACTTCAGTTCAGTATAAGCCATTCAGGTGAACCTTAGATTCTTCGTGGAGTCAGAAAATAAAACTCTTAGTAAGAGGGGCAGCCTGGTTAGGTTAGGCCAGTAATGCCTAATCTACCTTGGAAGAGAAATCGTGGTGCATATGAGAGTGAAGGTGGGTAACCTGTTCTTAAAATGTGCACCCAAGCTCAATTAAAACAAATCTCAAAATTGATTTAACAATTTGGTGTCTGTTAGTAAAACAATTTTTGAGACTTCAAAGAAAACTACAACTAATGCTGGAATCACGATCAAATTAACTTTAACTTAACATGGCGTTCACTTAACTTAAGAAAACAGATGTGTAATCACGATTCACGTAACTTAACGTAAAAACTCAAGCCAAATATCTGCTTTCAAGCGTGTGTATTTTGATCTGTGAATGTTTACTGTTTTCTATCGATATTATAGATATTTATCACCAAACCTATTTGATAAAATTAGATTTCATATTTTAAGTTGATTATTTTGTTTTAGCGTCCGTTCACTAGAAATGAAGTTAAAGATTATTAGCTGAGTAGCGCGTGGGGAATTGATACTGCACCTTTTGATACAAGAATGACATTTTGCACAGGTCCTAAACCTACCTAAGATATGCATTTTCAGATATGGATGCTTAAAAAAAATCCTCCGTGGACATTAGCGATGACGTCATCAAATGGCTGACGCTTCGAAATGCTTTATTCAGTATATATTGTAAACCAATAGCTCAATTTTTTATTTCTTTATTTAAAATGAAAGCTATTTAAATTATCTTTGAGATGAATTTATACAAGTTTCAAATTATATGATAATTACTTAGTTATTTAAAAAAATAGAAATAACGGGTGAAAACATTTTTTATTATTTGTGTCATAACTTTCTATATTTGGTTAGATCGAAAAATGTTTTGATTAAAATTTGGTATTACTTGGTTTACTAAAATAAATGTGTCTTGTAATTCTTTCGTATAACAAGCCGTAAGGCCGAAATCCTTGGCTAAAACACAAATAGAGGGCAGACTGCTTTGTTATCCCACACCATCTCGTTGCGTTTTTGCTGGAATCTATAATAATCACGTATTTAAGAATATCCTTTTAATTTTTCCACATACTATACCTTATTTCTGCTCCTCTAAACATACACTTTTATTCCCATCCCAAACTTAATCTCTTTTATAACCTCAAAGAAATAAGGTATGTATGGTTAAAATAACTATAGTTTATGTCATATCATGTATTTTTATGTTATTTTTAGTGTGTTTAACAACTGTAAATTGTGCTTACAATGAAGTTTTATAAAGTTGTTGAAATGAGTGAAGCTATATTTTATTTAGAAACTTATATGACTACAAATTTTTAGTAAGGAATGCTTGCAGCATATAATATCGGAAAGAAAAACTACTAAACTAATGCCATACATGGATTAGGCAAATTTGATTAATTTTTCGGTAACAAATTGCACCGACTATTTGGTCTTAAACACGATAAGATACAACACAAAATTTAATAATAATAATGGTAAAATAATATTGAAATAAAAAACAAAGTTTTCTCAAATCAAATTAACAAAATTAACTTAGGCTCTAGAGTAGCCATACTTTAAGGGAACAATGTCAAAGACTGAACAATAACTAATATCTTAGGCATTATTGCACTTTCCCTTACATACTTTGCATAGTATAGTGCAGAGCAGATCATGTTTGCAACAGTTGCAGCGACTTTCAGAGCACACCCTTTTTTAGCAATGACATCAAAGAAACTCCCTTAGAGCCAGAGAAACCTCAGGCTGGGTTGTCCATACGGGGTTGTAGTTATTGTTTATGTCTTTCCATCCCCAAAGTGAGATGCCCAGCAGTTCGAAAATTGCCTTAACCTGTCCTCCCCTTTTGACCACCCTGGTAGCAGCTGCGGAGGACATGCAACTTCAAAGCATCAGCGATGGGTGGGATGCTTTCTATATTTCTGTTATGCTTTGTGAAGAGATTCAAACGTGCATAATTTACAGAAATGCAGTCACTTATTGCGCTGTAGCATGTAACTAGGTACTTTTGGAGAAAATTAAAGATGGCATCAGGTAATTTGTCTTGAGGGTGTGATAGGAACCAAAAAGCCTCCGTCAATTCAGGGAATTCCCTCGGTTTGTTCCACATTGATTTTTTTTCCCTCGGCCTGCAAAAAATGTTGTGCTATTGCATACAGAGAATGCGTGAAATCTACGCATAGCCACTGACTTCCTTTCGCCAAGGTTTTGAGCCATAACATGAACTACAATTATTCCCGAAACAAAAGTTAATCTCAGTTCAGCTATACCCTATTTTGAGAATGTGAAGAAATGCGATATAGCCAACACGATAACATGTGTGTCTACTGTGTGAATGTAGCCTTGAAACCTGTTTCCACTGCATCAAGTACATGGACAAAAATCCTAGGATCTGCTGCCTCGTGATTACACATTTCCTCATCGAATGAAGTCAGATTTTCATCATTAGAGAGTACATTTTGGCCTACAGTGGAAAACACACGTGTATCCATAAGATATGAACCAACTAGGAAGGAAAAATAGTTCAGTTTTATTTTCCGGATTGTTGAGGAAGTGTTGCCATTTCTCTGGCAATATATTGTTTGCCCGAACCTGACGCCGTTCTCCAGTTTCACGGCAGTCTCTGGTATATGAGTTAATAGCCTTTTTCTTGGGAGACATCCCACACTATATCAATACGCTGTGCTTGGTACTTTCTGAGGTCTGCCTAGAGATATTTTAACACCTTTACTGTACTCTTGAAATGTGTGTTCCACCTTTGGCTGAATTATATGAACAAGAGCTGGACCATCATAAGCAATAGGTGTTATCTGATTTGTGCTGTTGGAATCACTTTACGGTATAGTGTTATCTTCAGGAGCCTTTCGAGATCAGGAATAGAACCTTCATCTTGAATTAGCATCTCTTTAGCAGCTTCATGTGGCATGCCAGCTGGATCATCAATGAAGTTTTCATCTTCAAAATCCATGACATCAGACCGCAGATTGACTCTTTCATATATCTCAGAAGATATGCATTTTTCCAGAATTTTGACCAAGTCAGCCTTGCTTCCTCTTCAAATATGTCCTTCACATTAAGTTTCTGGAGGGAATGGATGGTTTTCAAAAGAAAGAAAGTGGCGAAAGTCAATGTATCTAGTTGTAAAAATGACAAAAAACTTAGAGAATAATTCAACGTCCATTTTAGTGACCTAATTCTACAACATGAATTTTTTTTTGTTTTATCTTATTTTTAAATAAACCGTGTTTGGTACTGCTAATTTTAGTTTATACTTTTTAAAGGATGTTAAAAAACCATCTGAAAAACCTACCTTTTCAAATAATTTATCGAAAATTTTTCTTAATTTTCAAAATATCATAAAGAGAACTGTTACTGATCAACATAACACATAATTTTTACCATACCCTTACATACTAGACAAAAACAAATGCAGTGTAGGTATGAGCTATGCAAAAAAAAAACTAGATGCTCAAAATACCTATACGCTCTTGTGATTTTTATTATAAAACAACTTATACAATTTATTTCCAGTTTAAATTTAAAAAGATAACATTTAATAAATAATTACCAATATTAGGCCTAAAACGAAATAAGAAAATTAAAACTTTTCTTGAATTTATGAACTAAGGAGAAGGTGGGTTAATGTGGTTATGGCAGTGTGTCTTTAAGGGTGTAGTAATTAGGTATTTGTTAAAAAAAAGGGTCTTTTATTAAATCTATGATTTTTATGGATTTCAACAAAAACGTAACCAGACGGCACAGGGCTTCATAGCAATCTGCCCTCTACTTGTGTTTTACCAAGGATTTACGGCCTTACTGCTTGCTATACAAAATAGTACAAGATACATTTATGATAGCAAACTAATCAATATAACACTTTCACTTAAAAACTTTTTTTATCTCATCAATGTATAGAAAGTTATGACACAGATAATAAAAAAAATGTTACTCTTTGTTTTTTATTATTTAAAAAAATAACTAAGTAATTATTAACTAATTGGAAACTTGTTTAAACTCATCTTAACGATAATTTAAAGAGCTTTCATTTAAAATAATTAAATTTAAAATTGATTCAGTGGTTTACGATGTATACTGAATAAAGCGTCGGTCATCTTGATGGCATCATAGAGACAATTTGCAGCTTACCGCTTGCCAAGTTATCGTTCTGCTGCATTAAGCAGTCAAATCGGATTGAATTAATGAAAGTAGAATTCAACCTTTTTTTAGTGACGTGTATTACTTCCCGTAAAGGTTATATGCTTATTTACTAAGATATTGTATTAGGGATGAGAAAGGTTGAATTTATAGGTAATATACCCACATTTGAGTGGAGAGAGTGGGGAAACCATTTAGGAAAAACTATCTTCAGTACACCCGACCGGGATCGAGCCATGATCTCCCCATCATCACTAGTCTAGTATATTACGATAGTGACACCTTAGACCATGCGATCACCATATATTTAACCCTATTAAAATGCTATTTTAATACCTTTGGAAACCACACCGATTGGTACGTGGATAAAGGCATCATTCTCGTGTAGTATAGTTTAGAGGTGATTGGAAGGTCAGGATATACCTAGGTATTTTTATATTTGAATGTATACCCATCTACTCCCGTGGAAATGCATGTAATGTTAACATACCCTCAATATGATCAACTTAATATATATTTTACTGATGTAAATATGCAGATCTCTAGACAGGGACGTGGAGCACAAAAAAATCAATAGAGTATTTTAAAACTATACAGTAGTAAAAGCTATTTTTATTGGCATCGAAATAAAGAAAAATGTTGTAATATCAAGTGCCCACCATTGAATATCTTTTTTAAATGTTGTTTCAAATATTTATACTTTTGTAGCATTTGTTAGTTTCTCATTTTTAATATTTGTATGAATATGCATGGATATTTTGGGAAATGTGTGTCACTATTATACCTCTTTAAAAGGGCTTCGAATACAAAGAACATGTCATGTTTACAATAACAATGTCCAAAATAAATATCAAACTAAACTGTATAACAATGTACTAAAAAAAAAGTCCACGTTCCCCACTTCTGCCACCAGTGCGTGGTAATGTGTCCCGCATCTGCCACCATCGGTAATGGCACCAATATCTGCCGCTTGTGGCGATGTCTACACCACTATAATATGACGTCAGGACTAGGATGTAAATAAACCAGCCAGGACAATGGATCAAAACTCTCTCTCTCTTACACACTCAAAACTGCAGGTGATGAGGGATTACGACGGAGAAACGAGCCCCCGTGGCATTACGGGCGGCTTTGATAGAGAGAGTGATAAAGGCGAAGGGGGGGGGGAGTGGGGCAGGGGGGG
>CABFWB010003187.1:46574-58177 GCA_902151455.1 Timema bartmani | reverse complement strand
GGGGGGGTGAGGGGTTGGACGCGACTGCGCAGTAGTGGCCTAGTGACCCTTGCCAGGAGTCGCCTTATCCGGGAGTTAATCTGGTGAAAATGTCACGCAGCGTGAGTCCATAGGGCGTGACCCCCACTGAGGGCAGACTCCCTGGGGGAAGTCCACATGTGAGGTGGCTACGTCAAACACTCGGCCACAGCGTGCACACACACACATAGGGTCGAGTGGTTGGAGACTCTAACTCCCATCCGGGCGGGGTTGAGGCCGGAAGGACCAAACTTATTTTTTAACACAACAAAATCGTCTTTAGATATCTTAGCTCAGTCGGTAGCGCACCTGGCAAGTGAGCCAAGTGCCTCAGGTTCAATTAATTGTCCAAATATGTGTGTGTGTGTATTTACACACTCTCCAGAAACCTCCAAACCAGTTGTTCTCAATCTTTTTAGACCCCCTAAACAAGGGACAGCTGATTCGTGGACCCCTTATTGTAGGATAAATGATTAACAACAATGATAATGATACATTTATAGTATATTATAGGAATAAATTAGTTATAATATATTTTAATGTAAATTTAATAACAATATAAATTAGAATAAACTAACTGTAGGTATTATATTTGTACATTCTTAGACATATCTTTTTTTAATATATATAAAAAATATTACAATAAAAATTAAAAGAAAATATAATATGTAGGTATTATAGCCATACATTTATTATCACTGATAAATTATGTGAGTAATGGAACTGCTTGCGTGTCTTTAAAATATCATTTAAATTTGTAGCAATTTTAGTAACCATCTCCTTAAGTCTTATTACACACTAAGTCAATTTCATTTCACATATTTTATAGCCTACTACAAAGAGCAGAAAAGGCTCGCTCACACAAATAAGTTGTTGGTAAAGTCATCAAATGTTTCGGTACTTTTTCTGAAAGTTCTTTGTACTGGCTGACGAGAAAACTAATATAAAAGTGAAATTCCAAATTCTCCTCTGAAAGATGTGACAGTGGGCATGGTTGAGGTGTGTATCTCGGATCTATTGTCTTTAAAATTACATAATATTATGAGTTTTATAACTTAAAACCTGTGATGAGATATGTGGATATCTCAAAAACCAGAAAAACATATAGAGGGAATAGCTTAGCACAGATGTCCCCAACCTTTTTGTACCTTAGAGCACATTCAAAACTAATGGTAGTGTGGCGGGCACCAATTACTTTTTCCAAGGCAAATCTCTAACTCCCGCCAGGGTAATACTCAAGGCCGTAGCCATGGGGGGAGGGGGGTTCAACCCCCTCCAAGTTGACAAAAAATAAATTAAAAAATACCGCTTTATTTACGGTTTTAACAAGACCAAAATAAATACAAGGAAATATTTAACTACTAACCACCATTTTGGTGTTTAGGTACATTTTTTAAAATATATATTTACTCTGTGTTTATTCAGGCAACAAAGCTGGGTAGACCCATGTCAAGATATTTACAAAGGAAATAGGAGGTATTAGCATGGTATTAGTGAGTGTGGGGAGAATGATGGATGGGGGTTGGTCTTTGAGATTAGGAAAAACCAAAACCATTCAGCTTGAAACTATTAGAATAGTAGTTCCGACTAAAAGTACACTTTGTAAATGAGCCGGCAAAGAAAGAGTAATGGAGGGGAGGTATTGATTGGAAAGATGGGGGCTTTAAATCACCAACTTCTTGAGAACAGCATATCTGTAGATAAGCACTAAACTTGATTTTTGTCGGAAAAGTGACAGATTAAAACTATTAGTCAAGAACGTTTCAGCTGTGGTCAAAAAGTGGCGGGCCGACGCAAAAGGCTCGGTGGGCGCCCGCGGGCATAGGGTTGGGGACCTTTGGTTTATCGGAATAAGTTTCACAACAAAGAACTAATCTTCAATTATCCTGATATGTTGTGATTTGTGACCCTGATAAAAAGTATATGTATTTTTTGATGATGGCTAGAGCTGTTTCGAACCATTTTTTTGGATCTACATTCTATGTGAAAGATAATCGAAAACTAGCCTTTTACATTTTCATAAAGCTGTGTATATATATATTTGTAACATTTCAAGTCCATGTCCAGGGGCTGAGATACCGTGGGAGGGTGATTTTATATATATATATATAATCACCCACCCACGGTATCTCAGCCCCTGGACATGGAAACTTGAAATTTTTTTTGACAGGAAAGCAGTGGTATTGCCCCCAGATAACCAGAAAAATCTAATGCAGAGACATTTTAAAATGGGACTCAAGGAAATGGGGAACCTATAATTTGAAAAACTTTTTATATGTAGAAACTTAAAATTGGGTAGAAAGTTAGATAGACAACTTCAGATAACCCAATAAATCTTAAAATTTGAAATTTCTATGAGTTAATTGGAGAATAGGGGTTGAAATTTCAAAAACTGATATAAATAACTACTTCCCAGTGTGGTAGAAAAATGAAATTTGGCAGTCAGGTAAAATGTCCAGTACAAATAAATATTAAGGGCTGAAATTTGGACTTTAGGAAACGGGAGGAAGACTTTAACAGAAAAAAAAACTTTTACGGTGATAAAAAATAAAATTTGTCAAGCAGGTAGGAAAACTTCAAATAACCTAATTCGTCTTAGAATTTGTCATTTTTAGTAGAAGTTGTTTAAATGGAAAGCGGAGTGGGGGTTTACAATTTCCAAAACTAATAAAACCCACTCTTTTTCCGTATTGCATAGAATTTAAAAATGGCAAGAAGGTATAAAGAACTCTCCAGATAGCCATAAAATCCTAAGGTTTGAAATTAGGAAAATTGAGGCTAGGGGGAAGGAAGGATGGTAAAAACAAAAACATTATGTGAAGTAGATCAAATTTGCCAGGAATGTAGAGGGGATGTCTACAGTAACATAACAAAGAGTACATAATCACTATTTAGAAAGAGGTCTGGTGAAATGGCGGTTTTCATAATTTCCAAAATAAAATAAAAAAATATTTTTCACTGTGGAAGAAGATTGAAATATGTCAGCCTGGTATAAGAGCCACCCCTATAAAGGTCCAATTGCTAAATTTCAAAATTAAGCAATAAATGTGGAAAGGAGGCTTTGTTCCCTTAGGATTTCTAAAACTAATATAAATTACAGTTTTTAGTGTGATAAAAAATAAGTCTGACATTTAAGTCAATAGACAATCCCGGAGCCAAATGACGTCTGAAATGAATCCCGGGAAATGGAGGAGATCGAATTTGAACCAACTATTATATAACGTTACTTTTGTGGGTTTTTTTTTGTCCCTTTAAACCTCTATACCCTTTTTAGTTTCATTAGATTTACTTTTTACCCTTTTTTTAAAGCATTTTTTTCCGTTTTCCTCTTAGCTTATATTACTTTCCAAAATTATTTTTGATTGGATTACATTTTTATTCTTTTTGGTCCTTTCAGATCTTTTTACCTTAAACTATTTCTCCCGGGCAAAGCCGGGTAGGCTACTTGATGGTAGGTAGTTTCTTATAAAATATACAATCAAGGTCTGTACCTTGGATATTGTGCCAACTTATCACATATTCTAACAAGTTTGATTCCACGATGAAATTTTCTCAAATAACGCTAAAATAAATGCTGTGTGTAATTTTTTTCAAAATTAAAAAAAATTATGTTTTGAGAAATTCAGGGCCAAATGTTTTATGGCCCGACCTTGAAATTAAAAAGATTCAAAACTAGTTCCAAAAAAACCCAGCAAGTTAAAACATGGAATACACTTGCGTAATCAAAGAAATATAATGGTGTGCTTTCTTTCTGTGTTATTTTCTATTTCTTTTATAGCCTAGAACCATTAATCAACTCTGGATCTATTGGACAAGGTTGTAGTGAAAATCTGGCAAAAGTTTACCTAATAAACTTTATTCTAATCAACATAAATTTCAATATACACTAAAATTTTAGCTTATTATGAGCTTTCAACTTTATTTTAGTAGACCTAAAAACTAAAAAGATGAAAAAAATTAATTTTAACAACATTTTGAAAGCCAACTTTTATTGGTGTTTGAACTTAAGACTTGAATAAACTGTTTCTCTACGAGAGTTCATAGTTTGGAAGCAGATAGAGAAACTTTATGGAATTCATGCACCCAAATGTGATTCAAACCCTTCTCTCCTAGTCATCAGAAGCCCAATATTTTGTGAGAGTGGAGCCTTAGGCCACTCACCCACCAAATCTGGAATGACTATGAAGCTGTAACGAGTTTAATACCACCAGTTAAAGGCCGCATTACACGTAGTAGGTTGCAGCGCTGATTTTTAACATCATTTTGCAGCGCTGCGAGCTGACAAATCTGGGTTACCTATTACACACAAGCTGCGTTCTGACGAATGATCATCTTGTTGCTCAGTAGAGGGGGAGTTATTTTATCATCCGCACTTGGTTTTGCTGGTTCAGTTTGTGCTAAGATGTCTCGTCAACAACAAGAAGATGAAGAGCTTATTATTGTACGGGTACTACCAAAATTGAAATATCGTAGTGTTGTAAAACGCAGAAATAAACGTGGGTGGAGTTGAAATTTAGTGTTAAAACGGAACACTGTGTCACATACTGTGATAATTTTACCTGAATTAGATGCTGATGACTTCCGAAATAACCTACGTATGAATGAAGACACCTACAAGCATCTTTTGTCTATAGTCTCTCAGTGGTTAACCAAGCAAGATACTTTTATGAGAAAATGACGATCCTATGGTCTGGTACTACCTTATATCGACCAGGTGCACGCATCCGCAGTACAAAATTCAACAAGTTTGAAGCGCAGAAAGCGATTACACGCCGCAAAAAGCAGTCGTCCGTTCAGAAAATATCAAACTCCTTTGATATTTACGCTGCCAGCTTTCTGATTCACGCGCCGATCATTTAGGTATACCACATTACCATCTTGCAGCGCTGCAAAACGACGTCAGAAAGCAGCGCTGCAACCTATTAAGTGTAATGTGGTCTTTAAGCCACCATTGAGGCTGTGAAAGGTGGGCTAAGACTGAAACTAAGAGAAATTGAATGCAAACGACATTCCTCTTCAACGACGTTCAGATCCGATGTGATTCTAATTTCCTTGAACAACCCGTCCGCCACGGCGGGTTTTGAATATAAGGTTATTGACCCCCCTCTATCAAAATAGATGTCATTAATAGATGTCATTATAACATCATAATTCTTTAAAAACATAACTTTTTGGTTGTTTAAACTTGAAGACACCGATTCTCTACCCCAGCTCTTGTTTAGGCAGCACAAAGCTTTACTGAAAGTACGGAATGTGGAAAAGGAACTCAGGTCGGGAGGGGGAGGGGGTTGGCTGAGCTTAAACAGTCACTGCACTCATTGACCTGGCCTAAGTTTTAATACTTCTGTCTGCGGCAAGTCTTCTAAGTTGTATTAATAAGGCAGGAGTTACAGGACAGTAAGTTACAGTCTGTGGCCATGAGTCCATACAGGTTCATTATAACCAGAGTCATCTGTAATTAATACATTTCAATAAAATAAGTTATTTTGAGATATTTTGTTTTATGTGTACTTAGCTCTCTCATTTATGGTTTAGTGTAGACACATTTCGTTTTTAGTGAACTTTGGACGTGTAAACCAAATATCGGTCAATATTGGCTCACTATAAGTGAAGTTGAATTAATATTGAGATATTGTCGTCTTAAACACAGTGACCTCAGGTGTGTGTGTAGTAAACAAACCCAAAAAAAAATATATAAAGGTGGCCCTTTTCGGGTATACTTAGTCAAACCTCAACATGTGCACCCTTGTCATTTTTTTAGATCAAGATATGTCAACCTTAATTCCTTACACCACGTGACAGATGGAAAGTGCAGCTTTAAACTCAATTAACCTAGAAAAATTTAAAACTTTAAAAAAATAATTATGAAAATCCCTAGAGTGCGCAGCTTAAGCAATTTTATTTACATTCATAGTGAATCTGACACACTAGACGTTATGACTATACCCCATCTAGGGTAGGGGTGTAGGTAAGTGACAGATAGCAAAAGTTACCAGATCTACTCTCATGTATCCATTTGCCAAGGCGTATGATCTGCAGACGATATGATGATTTGTTGTCTCTTTTGGCAGTCAAATCTTTCACAGCAATTTGTTTTTAATTATGTTTTCTTTTAACCACTTAGCATGTTCGGCTTGATACTATTTACCACCACTCTTATGGTGAATGGACTCTACCTATTCGGATAGCTAGAGAACCAAGAAATATGAACTTATGTAAGAAATTACTTCTCGCTGTGGTCTAAGATTTAAATTTGTCAGGCAGCCCATAAGAGCCATCCTAAAGAGTTTGTTGGTCTATCATGACCATTGTTTTTATACTGCACTCAGAGTTTTGACATTTTAAAAATGTCTAGTCCTTGTGCATGAACATGTGCACATCGGAGTTGTAATTTTAAAATTTGTATTAATTACAAACATTAAACAAAAAACTTTTCTCCCGATAACGATGGATACTTCAGCTAGTAATAGTTAAAATCACTTTCAAGTGAGGTAAAATAGCTGAATTTTAAATTTCAAAAAGTGGTCCAGGATTATTAAAATGTGCAAAATTCATGGAAAACCTGAAGCCTGAACCTGAACCTGAAACTTGAAAAACTGAATTTAAGCATGCAGGGTGGCCAGGCGATTCTGAAAATTTTAAATTTGAAAATGGAGGCTTGAAAAATATGAGTCCCTAGGATATATAACTACCCCCATTGGTAGTTCAAATTCTTGAAATTGGAAATTTTTTAATGGCGTTTGTAAAATTTTCAAATGCTGTATAAAAATCTACTCCTTATTGTGATTAAAAAAGTACAGAAATAAAATAGTACTAAATGATATTAACACAAATAACAAATTTATTGAAAAGAGATGTATCAATAAAAATTGAGCGCAAAAATTATCTTTTGAGAACAGTGCTTCTCATTTATTCACTGTGTGTCTGTAACAATTTTAAATATTTTTTATTTAATTTACGATTTATAAAAATGAAAGCATGTGAACGTTGAACGTCCTAATTTGATGTGGCTTAGTAAGGGTTACCTATACGAATTACTCGTAGCACTGATTGTATTTATATTTAAAGCATTAATATTTAAAAAATAAATTTAAAATGTGTTCAACATGCTTAAAAAAAATGGCTTGTAAAATAAATTATAAAATGTATATCTATGAATTATACTACACTAACATTGAATGTGCTTAAAGTATTGTTATAATAGTTGAAAATCCACCAAGTATGTTTGACAAACGTGTCAGACTGTAGAGTTATTAATGAACTAGGAAAAGAACAATGGATGAATCTAAAGTTTCATTCATTTTTGTGTCCTCGTGTAACACGAAAGCTTCATCTTCTTCTTTAATGAAAAGTTTTTCAAAAATCTCTGCACGTCCTGGTAGCTTCACTGAGGTGATCAATGGACAGTCGAGAACTACTTTCCCTTCTTTTTTCCTTATCTCGACGCGTCCAACAAAACAACAGATTAAAACACATCTCTCCACGGATCATCTTTAATCTGTGTCCCCATATCTCACAGAAAATACACCCTTCTTCTTCCCCAGTCTCCTCTTATATTGATGCTTATTGTCTTCTTACCCCCTTTCACCACGTCAAAATAAGGAGCGCCTCTTACGGACCACAGAAGAACTATATTCCTCGTGACAAGTGACGTCAGCATCCGTCAAAACTCGCATCGGGTGACGCCAATCCGGACGACTTAACTCTTCACCGCAACGAAAATAGCACTTCTAACGTTTTGACTTAAATCTCTTGAGAAATAGGAAGAAATGGGAATGATATTTGATACTTCCCTTTGGTGGGTTGAGAAAATATGAAGCTGTGCTGTGGCTTGAGGTTTTTAAAGGGAGAAAAGTTTAGCTATAATAAAATTTGGGTAATAGTATATCAAAGTGATAAGGATCTCGTGATGTTAACCACAAATATTTAGTATAGATAGAACTTTTTTAAATCCTATTCATATCTATTTATTTTGATATTGTCATCACTTAACCACAAAATAAAACTCATTGCTATAAAGTTGAGAGGTATCACACAGTATAATGGATACTTTTAACAAGATTGGAATTTATAGTTGACAAAGGTTATGTTTTAACTTGGCCATTTGAAATTTCATCTGTCTGTCTCTCCGGATCTTTATTTCACAATAACTGTCAAGTGAGTAAACCATTCTAGCGACATTTGGTTGATTCATCTGTGAAACTAGGCTGATCAACTTATGTACAGGTATAAAGTGTATTGACCTAGTTATCCTTTTCGTGATGTCGGTCGTTCAACATTCTCCCTGTCCAATTGTTCCACAATAGCTACCAAAATGTGTACCAGTTTTAATGAAATTTGGCAGGGATATTCTTTGAAACTGGCCAAACGACGTAATTACATGGTTTTGAATATAATTATCCTATACAATATGGTGGCTGTTTAAAATATATTTCGTTTAGTAGATTATCACAAGTAATTTGAAATTAAAATCTAAGCATTCTATTGAGTACCTAGAAAGCATTTTTTAATTTTGATATTAATTTTATTGTGAAAGTGACGTCTTAAACCGCGTGAACTACTATTATTCTCTATGAATTAAAAATTATTTAATATAATATTAATTTTGGTTCTATCTAGTTTGATCGCCAAGGAAAAATATCCACTTTGAATCCACGGAGGTATTATAAGAGATATTTTAACTTTAAATTTAGAGAAAAATCTTGATATTATAGCAATTACAATAACCTGACATAATCTAACATCACGTAAAGTACATGAATTTTCAGTACTTCTACTACAGTACAGTACTATTTCAGGTTACCAGCTCTCACATAAAAATAAACATTTTCCTAACATCGTGTGCTGGTTGTAGCTTGATACTTCTTGCGGTGACCTTGTGGTCTAGGAGTAAGGTGTCAGACTTCTGTGCTCGGGGTCCGGGGCTCAATCCTCGGTCCCGGCACGGATTTATCTGATTACCAAACCCTTCCTTCACCTCTGACAAGACGTGTATTAATCACAACTTGTGAATGTGGGGAATGCCAGGCCTTTACCGTGGTTCGGATCCCACGTTAAACTGTAGGTCCTCCATTTCATATCACAATACCCCTACCATTGCACATTAGCGTAAGTGCGTACAATCCGAACGGGTAGTAAGACTTGCTGCTAATAATAATAATAATAATAATAATAATAATAATATTAATAATATTAATAATATTAATAATAATAATAATAATATTATTACTTCCTACAAATCATTGGACACAAAATGATTTGTCAAATTTCACATTAAATTGTATTACTTTTGAATATGAGCACATTTCTTACCCACTTCTGTGGCCGCATGGTCCAAGGCGTTACTCTCACAGTAAACTATACTTCCGATTATGGAGAAAATGAGGTTCTAATCTCAGTCGGGTGTAGTGGGGCATATTTTTAAATTTGTTTTTCACTCTCCCTACATCCTTATGAGGGTGCACTGCCTCTAAATATAACCTTCCTAATCCCTGAAATCACTAGCGTAATTAGTACGTAAGCGTATTACCTGAACGAATAGTAAAACTCTATATTGAAAAAAAAGTATTCATCATTTGTATCTGATGCTTTTGTAATTGAACATTCAAAGTGTACACGTTTTGAATAAAATTGTTCAAAGAGTATTTGTTGTTTTAAATGTTCGATTGAGCAAACTAATTCTTCAATTTTTACATGGTGAGGCGAATTTCACTTCTTATTCGCCACACCTGTGGCTACATTAAAACCTCTGTTACCCACGTCTGGACTAGTGTAATGAATAGCCTACTTGACACGAAATAGGTATGATTTCAATGATTGTTGGGTCAAAATCTTCTTGAAACCACTATATAATTTATTCATTTAAATATTAATTCATTGTTTCTAGCTAATGTAGTTTTATCTCTAGCTAAATTCATAGAAATATAATGACTAGGTCCTGGTTAAATTCTGTACCTCAAAATGGTGACGTACCAAACATTTAGTGTATCATATTTAAATAGGCCTACATTTTTATTAAATATAATTCATTCACCACAAAGACTTAAATTCATTTTGAATTACATCGTGTTATTCTATTAGTCAAATATTTTATATTTATTTCATGGTTTTATGAGTGAAGAATGAGAGTATTGAAGTGTTTGAAGGGAAAGGGTGAACTCACATGATTGTAGAGGGATCAAGAGACGTGGGAAGATAAAAAAAATTGCAAGCAGGCTGTGGCACAATGCGGCGCAAATTAGTTACCGTTGTTCCGCGTGGGTGCGCTGAAGTGATGCATGATGGGGTCTGGTTGAAATGCATCATGGGAGTCGGACGCGACGAGAAGCGACACCATTGGTTGGTGGTGCCGCTGCAGTCCCCACAGATGGCACGGGGTACATGCCGTATACACACACAATGAGGGTTTGGTTCAGGGAGGTGTGGGGTGAGGTGTGGGTAGTGAACCACTCAACCAAGTAAAATGTCGACTTCATTATTAAAGTTGAAAGGTCACTCAACTGAGATAAAAATGATACACTAATTTTGTGATGCAATCATGCGCGTGCTCGCATATTATGTCACGTAAAATTTGGTAATTATAAAAAAATAACGAGTATGTCATAACTTTCAATTGAATAACCAATTTAAAATATATATATATATACCTGTATACTATAATAATCTTCAAAATATATAAAATAATATTCAACTAAAATATAGCTTTAATCTATCTTATAAACTTTATAAGGTTGTTTTTGTCCAAACATGTCTAAAAAAATATTTACACTATATTTGTCTACTAGCTGTTACCCGTCGTGGCTTCGCCCGACGAAAAGTTTAAACATTAGTATTGTAAAATTAATGTAAAATTAAAGGTTGGGAATAGTCCTATATGCTATTCCAAGACATATTCTATCTACGTACCAAGTTTCATTCGAATTCGTTCAGCAGTTTTGGCGTGATTGAGTAACAAACATACAAACACACAAACTTTCGCATATATAATATAACCTGAACGGGTAGTAAGACGCGGTTCTATTAATAATAATATAATCACACTCATATTTACTCGTAAAATTAAAATCACAATATATCTCTTATATATGAAAAGTTTAAACATTAATATTGTAAAATTAATGTTAATTAAAAAGAGGTTGGGAATAGTCCTATATGTTATTCCAGGACATACTCTACCTACCTACCTACCTACAAAGTTTCATTCAAATCTGTTCAGTAGTTTTGACGTGATTGAGCAACAAACACACAAACACACAAACTTTCGCAATTTTAATATATCACTTACCTCTTATATACGAAAAGTTTAAACAATAGTATAACAATTAATATAATGTTGTTCCAAGGCATACTCTATCAAAAACTATTGAACTTTTATCATAAAAATAGCAAATGACTGGCAGCACCATCTAACCTGCAAAATATTTAAACATTAATATTGTAAAATTAATGTAAAATCAAAGGTTGGGAATAGTCCTATGTGTTATTCCAGGACATACTCTACCTACCTACAAAGTTTCATTCGAATCTGTTCAGTAGTTTTGACGTGATTGAGCAACAAACATCCAAACACACAAACTTTCGCATTT
>CABFWB010003187.1:27009-42936 GCA_902151455.1 Timema bartmani | reverse complement strand
CCCCCCCCCATACATCCTTCCTCTCGTGCACTTTTCATGGCATCAGTCAGCATTCAAGAGTCATCCACTTTCATTTTTCTTAGACTAAACGCCCCACAGGGAGGAAACAAGCTCCTTTGCAAACTACGGCCGATTTAATCTCGGCCCGTTTTTAGGTAAAAAGAACGGAATTGAGATTTATGCCTAAAGATGTAGGGAAGTAAAAATAGTAGAATCTCCTTGCACTCTTCCTTTGGGAAAGGGAGGTTTGTAAAGAAGCGGGAAGGGGGGAGGGGTGAAGACTGTGGACCTTCTTATCTACAAGTTTATAGCCAAATAAGTTTTGGGAGGGAGCTGAAGGCGAACAAGAGACGGAAGAACCACATCGGATTATTTGTAGCCTAAGGAAATTGGTACAGAAAAGGGAAAGGACCAACTATTTTTTTTTACCATACTAAGGGTGAATATTAGATTTTTTTCTTAGATTCCCATGAGACTTGAAAAGAATGTTGTCTACTGCCCATAGCATATTTACATGTCTTGGTTTAGATGAATCTTTTGATAGTCTTGGCAAACAAGTTTTCTTTTCTTGTATGTGTGTTTGTGTGCAAAATAAATTTTCGTTGGAGTTTTCTAGGAGAATTCATTACAAGAGTATTTCTGGATCATCCCATGCCTAAAAGTGAGTTTAAAAAAAACACGTACACACTATTATGGTATTCTCCAAAATTATCAATCTTGTTTGCAATTGATGGTTTTTGGCTGTATCTTTTATGCAATTTCGCAAAAAATTATAGATAGACTTTTTTACTAATTATATTAAGTATTTTGAATGGACGTGAAAACCATAGTTAAATTACACTAAAGTAATCTTTGTAATATATATACATGGTTTGTATGCATTTTTGAATGGGAAGTGACCATCATAGCTGTAAACAATTAATAAAATAAAGAACACGTTCAATTTGAAATGCCATCAGTACAACAAATGGTTTTAACAAAACTATTTGACAAATAATAAATCTAAATGATTTTTTCATTAAAAGACCAAGCTGAGTGTAAAATTCATTTAAAGTAGGTAGTATAGCATACATGGTCTCAGAGCGGTCAGTTTAAATTTAACACAAAATTAACCCAAATTTATTCGGTGGATGAAAAAAAATTTTTAATAGCTAATCTATGATTAAAAAGTTCTTTAAATTTTACTGTTTTTAAATTACATTTTATTGTATTTTTAGTGATGAAATTTAAAGATAAATCTTACTTTAAATACATCAGCTGTTATAACTAATTTTCTTAATGTACGTGGGCTAGTGTTATAATCAACAACTTTTCTTTATAGTTTATTTTTGAGACTTATTTTTAACGCGTACATTTCTAACATTGTCAAACGTATGATAGTAAGAATATTCTCCAATAAGATATTGCTCTTTCATAAACTCCTTTACGATTTAATTAATTGAAATATAAGATATTTAGTGAACGATAACAATAAGAAGTAGATTTTCAATTCCAAAGTTAAATTATAATAACCATTATCTACACGTTACTTTAATAAATCCAAGAAAGTATAAATTTATGTTTAAAAAAAGTAAATATATAGATTTTATAGATTACATTCATATATTTACTATATATATATAAATGGGATTTGTACAGACAATTAAAGATTTCTCAATTTTTTTAATTTCAGCTTTGAAAAGTATTTTAAATTCAGTGATCGATAATAATACATTGTATATTTGATAAGTAAAGAGTGATTCTTTACCAAAGTGAGCCGCTTTGGAGGCCACGTAGACTAAATGTCTCATGTTGTTGGATTCTCCGGTGAAAGGAAGGTAAGTTCTCAAATCTCAGTCAGTTGTAGTGGGGGTCTTTTTAACTAAATTATGTCCCACCTTTTACGCAAATATGGCTACATTTTTCATCCCTTCTCCATTGGATTTATTAAAGTTCGTGTTGCGAGTATGGGTGGTAGTATTCAGTGGGCAAACAAACAAAGCCCAAGATATATATTATTCCCGGATTTTATTAATATAAAATACGAAACTAAATCCAGGTTCCAATATTCAAAATATCAAGTAGAGTAAGGGTGGACTATATGACTATATATACTCGTACATTGTCTATGTTATTATTTATACTTACTCACTCAATGGCATAAGGATCTCAAAAATTAATACCGGACTTACAAAAGTACGTCACCAAGCCCTATCTTTAATTAGTTATATCCAGTCCACCTCATTACATCCTGTATCTTTCAGGTGCGTCCTAACGTTATCCTCCCATCTGCATCTAAGTTTTCCCTATGGTATCTTCCTATTGGGTTAACCAGTCAATAACTTGAACAATGTTCTAGAATCTTCCATTCGCACTGAATGTCCTGTCCACCGTAGCCTGCGAGATTTTAATATACTTACAATGTCTAGTGATGAGTATATGGTATGTAATTCATCATTATGTAATTGGTTCTATTCTTTATTATAATTATTCTTTTTGTACCAAATATTTATCAAAGTGTATTGATTATAACCCCTTTTTTTCTTGTAATTTTAGGTAAGATATCATGTTTCACAGCCATACAGAACACCTGGTTAAGCAATTGTTTAAATATTATAATCTTTACATTCCTTGACAACTGGCAAAATGTTAACACCTTACTGACCGAGTATTAACATGTCTTTCTCAATATATTTTTTTTAATTTTGTAACACCACGTATTACTATTCGTTCGGGCTATACGCAAATATAAATCTACTAATTATTATGTTAGTGTGTTTGGATGATGAAAGTTGAATTTATAGAAAGTTTTCATGGAGAGAGAGTGGAAAACAATATTGGAAAACACTCTCAGTAGACCTGACCGGTACTCTTACTCCTATCTCCCGATCATCGGCAATCTGGTCTATTTCGAGAGTAAAAGCTTAGACCATACGACCACCGAGGCGGGTATTATTGTTATTATTATTATTATTGTTATTGTTACTAACATCACCCTACCTACTAACATATTGAGACACTCGTCAGCTGGAACTGCACTTAAATTGAATTTCATGAAGACTTTCATGAACGCATTTCAAGAACCTACCTCACCAGGAATATGAATCGGATCAGAATTACCACAAATTTCTTACTAAAAAATTCCCGCTTATTTTTTTTCTAGAAATAATCCCGATTTGTTCATGCAATTTATATTGAAATATATTAAATTTTAATATATTTTTTAGATTCACTTTTGTGACGTCATTAATAGCTATAATCCATTGAAATGTTCAAGAAATGGATATTAAATGTAGATAGATGAATATCAGATATGTTTATAAATTGTGATTGTTCTTTATATAGGTGATAAATGAATTTCAGTGTTAATTTATGTGTTAACCTCTTAATCGCTCTCAGTAGACATATGTTCAGACAATTCCTAAGAAAGTTAAATTTCATATAAATCCTACTAAGTGTTACTGACTGTGTTATACACGCCTATGGAATGGAACTTTATGAACAGAAAGATCTGTTACTGTAGAGTTGGCGACTTTTACGGATAACGGATATTACTTAAAATGAGTATGCACACGGGCTTTTAGTCTAATTAATAGTTTCCAGGAATAAATAAATGTTAAAGTTTAATTTCTGTCATTGATGGATGAATTTTTTCTGAAGTTCCACCAAAACTCTTTTATGATTATAAATTGCAAGAAAATTGTTAAGTGCTTAAAATATTTTTTTAGCTCAAAACGCGTAATATGAATAGGCTTCCCCAAATATATACTAAAAGATAAGATTAATAACAGGTTCAACAAATGACATGGCCGGAAAATTTAAACTATTAGATTCCACAGCGAGTATCTGTATATTAGGAAAGTTGGTGTTGTCTGATCTAGAGCTAAGATAATTTGTAAGTCGTGTGAAGATATAATTAAACTGTTAATAATGCAAACATAAATTAACCTTTTTTTGTATAGGCTGCTAACATTTTTTGTTATTTCTAGAGAAATTATTTTGAATAGTAAAATTAGATTCCTAAGGAAAGTGCACCTATAACTATAACATTCTTTACCCTTGTAAACGCTTTTAAAAATTATTTAAAATAATTTTTATGTATTTAAATAACACTAGGGACTAGATGGTCAGAGTTTTGGATCACAAACCTAGGATGCTCTAGCTATAATTATTTCTGTGCTGAAAAAGATATTTGTTATTTCAATATGATTTCTGTCTGATTTTCAACAAGTACTATCCTTGTTTTGAGTTAGTTTGTAAGTCCTGTGTCAATATAATATGAGTTTAGAATGTGTACGTTTAATACCAACCTATACAAAAAGATAAAAAGGCCCGCATTGGTGGGATTGTGGACTAACCGTCAAGCTCATCCATTATGGTTTTCCAATGCCAGAATGGTCAGAGCTCAAGTCCCAGTTGGGTTAGCTAAAAGTTTTTTTTTTCTAAATAGTTTCCCAATTTCCATCCGTTCGAATTCGAGTACATTTTCACTAAAGTTGTACGATTTGTATCCATTCAATACTAGCATAATTAAAATGTGTAGTTCTGTAGCCTGGACGGGTATTAAGATACGTTGCTAAAACAATCTATAGAAAGGCACGAGAGCAAAATCAGTAAAGTATATATCATCACCAACACAACTAAAACATTACTTCCAATGAGATTTTATTAATTTGGAGGATAAATTACCCTTGAACATAGAAGCTCTAGCAATGACATATTAGAATCTATTTTAATGACTCATAATTGTGACGACACAAAAAGAATTCTGCCATCTGCAATGACGTTCCTATGGAGCTACATTTTCACTGGCGACGGTAGAGAAAGTAGTCAAAACCTTGGCTGTGGATAGGGTAAAGGGGGGGATTTATAAATGGGGAGAGAGAGTAACCCTAGAATCATGACGAATAGAATTTTTGACTGAAGGTGAGCTATCACTCATCCCTCTTTCTTTAAATTATGAAATAGGGAAATTATACAACTAGAAGGGAATTTTAGTTGATTTCATGGTAAAACGAGGACAAAGTAAGAACTAAAGGATTCTAATATTACAGACGACAGGGAAATGTTTAAAATAACTATAGCATAAAAGACATAACGCGAGTAGAGACCCATAGAGGAAGGCATGCGTTGAGGATCGATCCCATTAATGTGAACTAAATTACATTCCCCCTTCATGGAAATAAGGGTATACTTCCTCTGTTTTAACTGTCAAAGTTGTAGTTGTTCTATTAAAATATCCTGTTTAGCTATTATTTGCCCTCATTGGTTGACGAATGACCTAAGGATTCCTGGTGACGTGAAGAACGGAGTTCGAATCCTGATTTGATGTATAGAGGGTGTTTATTTCCCTGGATGGTTTTCTACTCTCCATCCACGCAAAGTCAAGTATATTTTCATTAAATTCTACTTCCCTCATTTCTACACAAGAAGTTTTAATATGCGGATAGCTCTGACGGGTAGTATGATGGGGTGCATAAGCACACAGGAATAATCTCCAAGCTGGCACACCCAAGTAGGCACATTGTACTTAACAGAGAATGAGAACATAAAGAGAAACATAAACATTTCTTGTTGTTCTCTTGCAATGCATTTTATTATCAAACTACTCTATTCATTTTAGTTAATTTCCTGGATTTTGACATTCATTTTTCATTAACATTATGTTAGCATATTTACTTTCTCTCTATCTTACAGGTAGAGAAAGTATGGTGATCGTCAAAAAAATCGAACTCGAGATTTTGATGAATTTTGACGTTTCATGACTTCCTGAATCCGAAAAAGTGGTTTTTGAATTTCCGTCTTTCTGTCTGTCTGTCTGTCTGTCTGTCTGTCTGTCTGTACCTCCAACTAGAGCCTAAACTATTTTACCGATTGAGCTGAAACTTGATATCTAGGGTTTTCATAGGGTTGCCCCGAGGGGTTTTTGGAATTGGATATCTACCCCTAAAATTAAGGGTAGTTTACTGAAGGGAAAAAAGAGAAAAAGTCGATTTTCTCAAAATCGGCTCTAACGATTTTGATTAAATTTCATTTATGAACATTAATAAATATTCCAAACAAAATGGCTACTCTCAATATTTCGGCAAAATGGCTTTAAGGGCTCCGGTCTGATGCGTAAATTAACATTTTTTATAATAGCTCCGAAACTATTTGAGATATGAAATTACTTAGCATTACAAATATGTATATATATTTATAATACAAATATTTTATTCGAAACATATTTTTATAAAATCAATAATTTTCAATCTATACGCAATTATATATATATTTTTAGCTTTTTGGACATTAAAGCTTAAGTATTGCGATCGTAAAAAAAACTAACCTGAAATGTTGATGGATTTCGACGTCTCATGACCCCCCGAACCCTAAAAAATAGTCTTTGCAATGCCGTCTGTCTGTGTGTCTATTAAAACTTAAAATTAAGGGTAGTTTACTGAAGGGCAAAAAGAGAAAAAGTCGATTTTCTCAAAATCGGCTCTAACGATTTTGATTAAATTTCATTTATGAACATTAATAAATATTCCAAACAAAATGGCTACTCTCAATATTTCGGCAAAATGGCTTTAAGGGCTCCGGTCTGATGCGTAAATTAACATTTTTTATAATAGCTCCGAAACTATTTGAGATATGAAATTACTTAGCATTACAAATATGTATATATATTTATAATACAAATATTTTATTCGAAACATATTTTTATAAAATCAATAATTTTCAATCTATACGCAATTATATATATATTTTTAACTTTTTGGACATTAAAGCTTAAGTATTGCGATCGTAAAAAAAACTAACCTGAAATGTTGATGGATGTCGACGTCTCATGACCCCCCGAACCCTAAAAAATAGTCTTTGCAATGCCGTCTGTCTGTGTGTCTATTAAAACTTAAAATTAAGGGTAGTTTACTGAAGGGCAAAAAGAGAAAAAGTCGATTTTCTCAAAATCGGCTCTAACGATTTTGATTAAATTTCATTTATGAACATTAATAAATATTCCAAACAAAATGGCTACTCTCAATATTTCGGCAAAATGGCTTTAAGGGCTCCGGTCTGATGCGTAAATTAACATTTTTTATAATAGCTCCGAAACTATTTGAGATATGAAATTACTTAGCATTACAAATATGTATATATATTTATAATACAGATATTTTATCCGAAACATATTTTTATAAAATCAATAACTTTCAATCTATACGCAATTATATGAATTTTTTTAACTTTTTGGACATTAAAGTTTAAGTATTGCGACCGTAAAAAAAAACTAACCTGAAATGTTGATGGATGTCGACGTCTCATGACCCCCCGAACCCTAAAAAATAGTCTTTGCAATGCCGTCTGTCTGTGTGTCTATAAAAACTTAAAATTAAGGGTAGTTTACTGAAGGGCGAAAAGAGAAAAATTTGGTTTTCTCAAAATCTGCTCAAACGATTTTGATTAAAATTCGTATCTAGGCGTTGATTAAGATTATAAATAAACTGGCTATTTTCATTTTCCTATGAAAATGATTTTTAGGGTACTTTACAGAAGCGTTAATTTCCGTATCTCCACAACTATTGGAGAAACTAAACAACTTATCATTGCAAAATTGTAGGACTATTAGAAATAAAAAACTTTTATTTGACATATATTTTTATAAAAGCAGCAGTTTCTGAGATATTTGCAAATATATTAATACAATTTTGTGAGCTTTAGTTGTAAACATATACTACTTAAGTCTTAACGCAATAATTCTCCAATGCCATAGAGTAATTAAATATAAGTATCTAAAAAAGTATGTTATTTTTCCTTAAATCTCTTAGGAGAAATGTTTGCATAGCAATGATCTATCTCCATTTTAGACTCAATAGTCAATATTTACATTTTTTATTGGTCAAAATGTATAAATGAATAATTAAATATCAATGCGATGACTTGAAGATCTGCAACACCTTATAAAATGTTAAAATTTTAACCAGAAATCGAAATTTTAATACGAAGTGTTGACCCTTGTGGAAGACATTAAACAGTTTGAAATGCTCTTAGGTGGACAAAGATGCGCCTCTTTTCTCATTGATTATATAGCATTGTATATTATTTTATGCGTGCTCTTATGTGGAGTGGTGATGATACAATGTACATTATTCCGTTCAGAAATCTTACGTGTTTATAGAAAGATAGAGAAAGTCTGTGCGGTATGCCGTACCATTTATTTTTAATTTATATAAGATAATAATTTTCCAATATTAATATTAACCAAGGTTTATTAGTTAAATGTAATATTTGAAGGAATGCTTCGAACTGTAATGTCAATTTTTATATTTTATTTGTAATGTTATAAGTGGAAAAAAAGCAATTCATACAAACGGGACGTATAAAAGTGGTAAGGAAATGGTCCAATACGCAAGTGAGGAGCCATCTTAATATTGCTACACGGGAGAAATGAAGGTCACAATGAGGGTAGAAACTTTTACGACACTGTGATATAATGTAACCCCACAAACTTTAAAAAAAAAGGTGGTGTCAGCTCTTTTAGACCCACTTTTGTGGTCGCGTAGACTAGGGCGTCACGATCGCAATAGACTAGACTGTCGATTATGGGTAGGTCGTGATTTGAATCCCAGTTGGGTTAAATAAGGGTGTTTTCTCCAAAATTGTTTTCCACCCTCCCTCCACAAAAATAGTGATTCATTTACTCTAAAATCAACATTAATCATCCTTAACCCATTAACGTAATTAGTACATAATCTTATAGCCCAAACGGGTACTAAGACTTGGTAGTAAGAAAAACCCTTTTAGTATATTTTTTATATAATAAATACTTTCCTTTTAAGAAAGAATTATGACAGTGTAATAGCACCTTTAGTCACACTCATAAGTATGAGATACACAAAGTAGAAACTAAATTGTTGGAGAATGTTAGCCCATTCTCAAGAGAACGCGAAAAGTAAGGTCAACACTTCCAACAACGCCAGTTTTTGCGCCCAACTTACTTAGTGAAAGTAGGTTTTAAGGGTAGCAGGTGCGTTACCAGCTTGGTTTAAGGGCTGTGGTGGGGTGTGAGGGGATGGAGAGGATGCTTTTAAGAGAATCTTTAAGGGGGGAAGTTGGAGGTAGCAAATTAAGATAGAGTAGGGAGGTTTTGAGGATGGGGAGAAACTTCTCCAAAAGTGCGCCTTCTCTCACATTCAGCCTCGTCCCTCTCCCCTTTCTCCTTTTCACCTGCAGTAACTTTAAAGTCCATCATACTACTTTATGATCCCAATAAACACTTGGGCAGTCGCGAACCCTGAGTTGTGTTTAACCGACGGCCTTTCATAACCTACAAGAAAGGGTTGGGGATGGAGTGAAAGGGATGTGATGGGTGGCAATAAATCCACACTCAAATCAACGGAGTATGTGGGATTGTGAAATGGAGGGATTGTGTGCTTCATAGATACAAGGAGGTGTGAGGTATTATGAACAATGGATTAGTTTTAAAAACTATTTAAAGGTGGTTTTTTTTCACGTTATGGTAAAAAGTTGGAAGGAAGGATTTTTTTTAGCAAGACGAAATTGTTTTTATATCAATAACAATATATAATATGTCTACATAGCATAAATTAATTTTATACCATATTAGTATACCTACTGTATAACTACATTGTATGGATTCAATGTTACGGGCCATACTGATGTAGTATTGTTACATCAACTAAAAACTTAAAATTAGAAAATTATTAAGACAATAAACAAAACCCAAAAACGTGTATATTTTGTGGTTAGTTAGATCAAGTAAATAAAAAGAAAAATTATTCACATTGTAAGTGATGAATTTTTTTTATTAAAGTTTATCACCGATACTAATCAATGTCAAGATGAAGCTCGGATAAAGTTACATACCTATGCAAATCTTAGGGCAGTAGTAAATTAAGGTAGGATGATATGAGAGGAAGGGAAGGAATTGAGCCCTTCAAAGGCTCCCCATGAACCCACTGAATAAAATAGTGTGTATAGTGACACTTATAGAAGATAATATAGTTTGAAAAAAAGACCAGGACAGGAATTCATACCGTATACCAATGGATTAACGACTCACTTCACTGATCTACCAACTGAGTTATACATGGACTTGTCTAAGACCGAGACACATACCTATATACATCTTTCCTAAGACTCCAGAGACATTAGTATAATAAACAACGTCTACTAGAGCCCCATGGAAATTAAGTAGCTTTAGTAAGAAACTACGCCGTGAGCAACACACAGTAAAGGCGGGTTCAGACGTGGAAAATAAGGATTTAGGTCAACTGAGGCGGTTAATTGGTAGCTTTCATCATTAGGAATTAGTGATACCTACTATACTTACAAGCAGGGAGTGGTTAATTGGTAGCTTTCATCATTAGGAATTAGTGATACCTACCATTACCTACAAGCAGGGAGCGGTTAATTGGTAGCTTTCATCATTAGGAATTAGTGATACCTACCATACCTACAAGCAGGGAGTTGAACCTAAATATTTCTCAGTGCTGGTCCTTGTGCTGATTCTTTAAATTTTTTATTTATCTGTCATCACTCTACTATGGTAAAATTATGTATTTTAATAAATACAACAAACTAAAAGTTATTTATATAAAAAAATTACAAAATACCTTGGCTAAACTTTTTAGAAAAGGTAAAATAGAGTATTTCTAGAATGCAGATAAGTTGTAGAAAGAAGGTAATAAAATAAGATTATAAAAAATAATGTAAAACAAGTAGAATCCTTTAGAAACGGTAAGAACCTTTGTGATACTAAAAAGATATTGATTCAAATTGCAGTTCTGGTCCCGGTTCTTGTTCCTTAATATAACCGTCAATCTTTGTAATCGGTTCTGGTTCCGGTTTCAGTTCCTGTCCTACTCCCTACCTATAAGTATTTAAAGCAAGTCCATTTGTAGTCTTGACCTGAAACGTTAACATTAAAATGTAAAATATAAAACACAAATAAAGCTCAATTCGCACAAACTACATGTCAGCTAGCGTATAAACTGAACGGGTAGTAAGACGCGGTGCTAAATAATAATAATAATAATAATAATAATAATACATGTCAGCTATAAGTGACTAAAACCTGCTCAAACCTGTCGAGTAAAAAAATCAGGTAGCTTGCCTCTGAAATATTTGCGAGTTGGAGAGAGGCAAGTGCGCTCGTAAATAAAAAACCTTTCTATTCACTTGCCTTTCTGGCGAGTTTGTTTCTATATCTATAGTAGTTAGCATGAGACTGGTAGCTTGACGCAAATAACCTTCTCACTTGACTTGCCTCAGGATTCAACTTCATCTGGTTTGTATTGTCAGTGAGTGAGAGGTAATCATTCAAATCCAGGAGGTATACAGAGTTGATTTTCCTTAATGGTTTTACACTAATTCTCCAAACAAATTAGGATTAATTTTATTTTAAATGTATTACGTTTCTAAAAGTCATTAGACTTTAATGGCAGACGAGTCATGCCTATGTGTAAGCATACCTCAGTTAATTTTCTTCCTTGTCCAAATCATAGGCCTTGTAGTAAATCCAAACATAAAGTAATGAGTTCGGTGGTTTTGTGCAACTCTACAGCTCAACAACCTTTTTAAAACAAAAACTTTGATATCTGAATGATATCTGGAATCCTGTCTGGATAGCGTTCATATGTTCACCTACTAATGAAAATTATATATAGATTGGTGATTCGCTATTGAGAATTTGAGGTCTTTGATTATTAACCCTTGAAGTAAATGCTGTTTTCTAAAATTGTCACTTCCCGTTTGAATATTTTTTTGAAATTTGAGATTTTTTGGTACATTCTCAGTGTATGAGCTTTTATTTTTGGTCAATCAGGAGATAGGCAGAGGAGAGCCATGCAAACCCTTGTCGAAAGGAATCACTTAAGGTTTTAATAATATAGATATATATAGGTTATAAAATGAAGAAATAGGTTGTTTGTAAACAAAAGGATATAATTTATGGACACTTCAAACCGTTAGTATAGTAGTATCCTAATGTAGATTTATTTCATCTTACCACGACAGTGACTTATTTGGTTTGATTATAGTCTATTTATTTATTTATTTAATACCACGTCTTACTACCCATTCGGTTTATACGCTTATGAAATAATTACGCAAATGGGTTAGGATATGGGAAAGTTAAAACCATTTAGCAAAACACCACCCCTAGTCCACCAGTCCGAGATTCGAACCTGAATCTCCCCGTCCTCGGCAGTCTAGCTCAACACGAAACAAGCGCGTTAGCTAACTACGCCACCGAGATGGGTTTGACTATAGTTAATATCTTTTTAACTCTTAATGTTCTCATCATAAGGATTCCTACACTTAGTTTGAACAGTATACAATCAATATATTATAATACAAATTTCTAACAATACTAAATTATAAGTAATATTTTATACACTATGAAGATTTTTTGTAACACTTTTATTCATCATGAAATAAAAAAAATGCCGCTATCGAAAACGTTAGATTCATATTGGAAAGGCTCATAGTCGCCTATTTGGTCTAGGTTAAAACACTGATCGGCTTCTCTGAACACGGTTAACAAATAATATTTTCTCTTTGGTCTCTCCATTCTTTCTTCAAAAGAGATGAGCCCGGGTCTTAAACGCACTAATTAAATAAACGAATGAAATACTCAAGAGTTTACATTACAAGGTAAAAAAACTAGAATGGAGTGTAAGGCAAGATCACATTAATTATGTGACTGTTTCAATACAGTTAATAAAGGCGAGTTTTAAAGAATCATTTTCAATTGATCATTTTCAATGACTAATTAAAAATGAGTAGTCTACCTAATTAACGTCATAAAACTTAATTTTAATGATTGGATAGTAGTTTCATGCGTTCATTAAAAAAGAGGAGGAGGTCTAATTTTCTTTATTTTTAATTATCATTATTAAAAAATGAAATCTGATTCATAGATTTTTTCGTATAATTCAGTGTCTTTGTCAGGCAGTTTTTTATACAACTTCTGAATAGAACCCAGTGTATTTTGATCTATAATCTATTATCTAACACAAATCTAAGGGTCTTCTTTTTGTTATCTAAAATGTTTATTAACTCATACGATAACTGCTTACATATTTCACGAACTACAGCTTGTATTAACATTTAACACGCCGCCATTTCTAAGCATGTAAAGGTTTTTGATCAGTCTCACCGTAAACAACATGTGAGCTTGTGTGAACACATGTGAACAAATTCTTTTTCATTTTCATGACATATGAATCATTTAAAATGACTCGTTAGAACTCACCTTAATTATTTTAGAAAATGAGTTATTCATATTTTAATATAACTAAAAATACATATATCTTTTTTATCTTGAACAAGCATTTGGACATCGAAACTTATTTCAAAAAGTGTCCAAACTAACTGCTTACAAATCGTTCCCTTGTTTCCTTTGACAAGGGTGGACAAGGTCGATAAAAAAAAAGAATGTTGGTGTGAGAAAATAAAATTGGAACACAAGAATATTTTTCTTCCTTTTATATATATACATATATATGTGTATGTATATGTATATATATATATTCCACCTCACTTTCGATGTTTCTGTCCATTCAGCGGTGAAGGTAGCCTGTATCATTCAACCCTAAAGTACCACGAACTTTATCAAGGGGAGAAGAAATTGTGGATTTTCAGGAAAGGGGTGTTGGTATTGTGGGCTAGGGAGGAGGGTAAGGGGCCGGGAGATCCAAGATTGGAAAGCAGGAGAAAAAAAAAGCGATGGAAAGACTGGGGTAAGAAATGTTCCAACTACTTTCTATCGAAGGTCTGGTCAATTTGTTTGGTCGAGTCAGAACATGTAGAACAGAGAATTATCAAGCTATTCTTTCCTCTTAACCGTATCTAGGACATGCACAGTTCCTGACAGAAAGAAACACCAGATGTCTTCCGTTATAGGATATAACGATAAATAAGTCACAGAGAAAAATAATTCTTACCATTCAGTCATTTTTTAATGTTTTGTTTTTTTACCTTTTAAGTTAATATAACTTGTAAATATGGCCATTTTAATTTATTAATTAGATATGAAATAAATAGAGGCGATTGAAAATTAATAATTGCTTAAAGATGTTATCAGCCTTATGATGGACAAGTGGTCTAAGACTTCAAGTTTGTCCTATCTACTCTCCCAGTGATGGAGAGAATGGGGTTTGAATCTCAGCCGGGTATAATCTACGGAGATTATTATTTTGACCTAACAGTTATTATTCTCTCCACCTATGAAGATACACTTATATTTACTCCGAATGATACCTTCCTCTCTAGTTCCCTATAAGTAGGCTTACCATACGTCCCGGTTTTACCGGGACTGTCCCAGTTTTACCGGGACTGTCCCAGTTTGAAAGTCTAGTCCCGGGGTCCCGGCCGGTTTGTCATTTTGTCCCAGTCAGAAGAAAAATGTTAAGAATATGAAAAATTAACAAAATAATATTGACCAAAGAGAAAACAAAAGCAGATGCAACTGATATTGTTAACAAACTTGAGAAATTGAAAACAAATTTTGAGGAAAGGCGGTATAGTAGACTTATACCACAAGGAGCCAAAAAAATTTTCAAGGCACCAGAGGAGGCTGGAAGGATTAATGTTGATATAGTTACGAGATAATTTATTAATTTTTATGATCGATGTGTGTCCTACATTGTTCCATGGGAAAATAGTTTTGGTGGAGCAGAATATTTTGTCTGGATTGACAACATTGAAATTATATTGCCCGAAATTGAAAAATCAGTAGAAAAAAATTAATGAAACACTTAGAAATGGTGCAATAAGCTTAGATGCACTATTTAATGAAATTATAGTTGCCAAGGCTTTTTGCTCTTTAAGCTATGACAATTTGAAAACTACAAACTTAAAATTGTGGAGAAAAGTGTGTTCAACTATTCAAAGACCAAAACATTTCTGTATCTAGCCTCGGCCAAGTTGGAGGGAACGTTTTCTGCTCCTGTTGAAAGGGTGTTCTCACTGATGAGCAATGTGTGGTCTCAGGAAAGAGGAAGAATGGTAGAATCAACAGTGACATGCCTAATGTACTGCAAAATAAAGATTGAAATAAGTTGCAATGAGTTTTATGAAAATATAAAGAATATCAAAGCATTTCTTAAAAAAAAAAGTTCAAACAAGTAACATATACGATTGGGTTCAAGCAGATAATAATTAGTGTTGATAGCTGTAGACGTTAAGTTTGTTAAATCTCCTAGCATATAGTAAATTATGCTTTATAATTTCATATTTTTATTCATACTTTTCTCTGTAACATCATTCATGTATAGTTCTATCAGCGAGTTTGGCTTCAGTTTTCATCTAAATAAATGATAAAAAATAGCTTTTAAATGGGAATTAATTTTCAAAAATGTATAGCTCCAATGATATCATAAACATACTTTGGATTGGTAAGGGTTGTGGTGGGGGTAGGAGCTTGTAAAAATATGTTAATGCTAATTTCACCCTTTAGGGCAATGGGGTTCTGCATCTTGATTCTCTTCCAGTAAAACCCTAAAAGTGTCCCAGTTTGAGAGGAAAATATTATGGTTAGCCTACCTATATGTGTATTCTAACTATGAATGTGCCCCAATGGGTAGTAAGATGTAGAGCCCAAAGAATCAATATAAAGTCTTTAAAAAACTATACTTGAGTGGATTTTCATAAGAATGACCTTATAAAATTATGTTATAGTTAAAATAGTTAATATTCTATTTTCATACATGCATCCACCAGCTGTAATACGAATAGCTACAGTGGCATTTTGTTGATGTTGGATACTCTACCTATCCGGGTGTCATTTTTACTTTCTCTCTATCTTACAGGTAGAGAAAGTATGGTGATCGTCAAAAAAATCGAAATCGAGATTTTGATGAATTTTGACGTTTCATGACTCCCTGAATCCGAAAAAGTGGTTTTTGAATTTCCGTCTGTCTGTCTGTCTGTCTGTCTGTCTGT
>CABFWB010003187.1:13370-25615 GCA_902151455.1 Timema bartmani | reverse complement strand
CTCTTAGGAGAAATGTTTGCATAGCAATGATCTATCTCCATTTTAGACTCAATAGTCAATATTTACATTTTTTATTGGTCAAAATGTATAAATGAATAATTAAATATCAATGCGATGACTTGAAGATCTGCAACACCTTTTAAAATGTTAAAATTTTAACCAGAAATCGAAATTTTAATACGAAGTGTTGACTCTTGTGGAAGACATTAAACTGTTTGAAATGATCTTAAGTGGACAAAGATGCGCCTATTTTCTCATTGATTATATATCATTGTATATTATTTTATGCGTGTTCTTATGTGGAGTGGTGATGATACAATGTACATTATTCCGTTCAGAAATCTTACGAGTTTATAGAAAGAGAGAGAAAGTCTGTGCGGTGCGCCGTACCATTTATTTAATATTTACACAAAATATACTCTATCAGAAAGTTACATGAAAATATGTTTATTTTTTAAATATCTTAGTTTTGTTAACAAATTCTCTAAATAACTAACCTTCCTTTGAGCATTCTAACTCTATCCCTAACTACCAAAATCTATAACCAAGAATTTTATTTTTATTGTAGCTGATTAAAAAAAAGAATTTTTATTGATTTGGTTATAAATAGAATCCAATCAAACATTATACATTATTTAAGAAGCTCTTCAGCCTTTGTAATTACTCAGACATGAATTTTCTCCTCAACAATATCCTAGTTTCTTAAAATGTTGTCTATAAATATGTTTGAAAAACTCTCACTCTCATTGTAGGCTTATATACTTGGGCAATAATCTCACCTAGTCTGGCTCTTCAAGGATGGATAGTTCGGAGCTCAAATTTCGAATGAATATACTATGACTTTATACCCTTATTTTTAATTTTTTAATCTTCCTCCACACAAATGTGACTGCAAAACTTATCATTCTTGTCCTTATCGGATTAGTGTGAAATATGCGGCTATCCCGGACAGAGAGTTAAAAGCGGAGAAAGTCAAGAAATAAACTTTTTAATGTGAACTATCTCCATATATATGGCGAGGAAAGAATAATTTATTTTGATCAAATGGTCTAAGACGTCACACTTGAAATATGCTGGCTTGTCAAAGATGGGGAGATCAGGATTCGAATCTGCGCTTGATGTGCTGGGGGTGGTTTTTCCTAAATTGTTTCATAATCTTTCTCCAAATAGATTTGAATACATTTATTCTCAATTATTCCTTACTCATTACTATAACATTACCATATATAATATATATATATAATATATATATATCTTCCCAAACAGGTAATGAGAGACACGTGGTGAAAGTAAGAAAGTAATTCAGATAAAGATGTCGACCCACCCTGTGGCACGTCTACTCACCTCTCTAGCCAAACCATACATTTTTAAGGCTCTCGTTCCACCGGCTGACGGGTGACAGATGTGCACCAAAGGGTGACCCAGCCAGAATCCTTCACCCCTCCTGGGCTTAGACTTATTCCCACTCTGGACCAAATATCTTCCCACCCTCCTTCTTGCCCCCTTTTCGAGAAAAAAGGATTTTTATGTTTGCAAAGGAAAACCATTGGTCAATGTCCACCTACAAACACAGAGGTCCATTCCGGGGGAGTTTGGGACGTGAGAGGAATTCCTCAAAACCACCTGCTTCAGTGGACATACGGACTAAGGCGTGCAGTCTCGTCTAAGCCGGTTTACCAGTGACCAGGAGGTTGGGATTCAAATCTCATCCATGTGTACTTAGGGTTTTTTTTACTGATTTGCTTCCCATCCCTTCCCTCACAGATAAGGATAAATTTTCCACGATATATACCTACCTTATCTCTATTCCACTAGCGAAAATATATAGATTTTCTGGAATGATAGTAAGCCGAGGAACAGGAAGCAAAACTTACTTTATTAACCAATCCTAACAAATATTTTAAAAATATTAATGATTTTGTTGTTGTTGTAAAGATTCTAATGTGATATACATTTAAGGATCAATTTGTGTATTAATATCAACTTTAAATTATAATATCGAGAACTTAGTATGGTCTAGAACTATGTAGTGGTTACCCTCTAAGAGGTTGAGGACAATAAATTGTTTTTTTTTTAGGTGTTTAACGTTTAATTTATGAACCGACTGATTATAACAGTACATAACGTATACATTTACTTAATTTTAGAATAAACACAACATCCAGCCCCCAGTTGTAAATTTATCACTGTGAAAGGGGAAGCCCATATTTCACAAATAATACCTTTTTTTATATTCTTAATAATGCCTAATTCTTTTACTGTCTAAAATTTATTTTGTGGTTTGCCGTTAGCCCTGTAAAGGTAATAAAATATTTTGTGATTTTCACTATTATAATTGCTTCACCGTTGATTATTTATTCTATGCTTCTAGCGTAAATTTTGTTTTTATGTCGACTTTAATAAAACACCAACAGTAAGATGATGTGAATAAAAACATCATCTCTATACAATACATGTGATATTCCTGTTATTGCTAGCCACATCTGGCCTGATACCCTAGGATGTTACCGGACCACCATTGGATCACTACTGGCCTGATACCCTAGGATATTTCCGGACCACCATTGGATCACATCTGGCCTGACACCCTAGGATGTTACCAGACCACCATTGGATCACTGCTGGCCTGATACCCTACGATGTAACCGGACCACCATTGGACCACTACTGGCCTGATACCCTAGGATGTTACCGGACCACCATTGGATCACTACTGGCCTGATACCCTAGGATGTTACCGGACCACCATTGGATCACATCTGGCCTGACACCCTACGATGTAACCGGACCACCATTGGACCACTGCTGGCCTGATACCCTAGGATGTTACCGGACCGCGTATTAACATTCCCTAACCCAGTACAAAGCACCACACATTTAGAGCGATATGATTGGCTCTAGGTCTTAGCGTGGTCTTCAAACAGCGGTCACTCAGCAAGCGCAACAAGGGCATAAGTGTTGCTGCACACAATATACTAACCAGGAGTTTGCCGTCGGCTTCGCTCGCATTGAAGTTAGGTAAATTACTTTTTCCAGCGAAACATATATACTAGAAAATACTCAATTTCAGACACGTATTATGAGGCGAGGATTTCAGGTGAAAGAGAGAACGCATATAAAATGCATCTATGGTCACTCGGAGTATTTTATTAATAAGATGATGACGTGTCATGATCTACTATATTTATTATTAAAAATGTATTATTAAAATAAAATAATTAAATACCGTATAATCAATTCAAAGAAAGGCTTAAACAACAATATACAATATTTTAAAGGAAAGTTTAAATACTATATGTAGCTACGCAAATTAGGTTCAAACATTATAAGCAATTACAAAATAATTTCAAAAAACCTTTAAATACACAATAAGAAAAGTTTCAAACATAATAAGAAGTTACAAAAATAAAAAAATAACAATTTAAATACACTTTAGGAGACATTTCAAACATAATAAATAGTTACAAAATAATTTTTAAAAACATTTAAATACTCAAATATAATAGATAGTTACAAAATAATAAAAAAATATTTAAATAAACTTTAAGAAGAGGTTCAAACATAACAGGTAATTATAAAATAATAATTAAAAATCATTTAAATACACTTCAAGGAAAGGTTCAAACGTAACAAAAAGTTACAAAATAATAAAAGCACATTTAAATATACTTTAGAAAGGTTCAAACATTATAAGTAGTCATGCAAATTATTTATAATATATTCATTTCATTAGAAAAGTTCCTCCCATTAATTAATACTGAAGATGTAACTATAGTAAGATAATATTAGAATACAGGCTGCACGGTATAATGCGCTAGTCTCGTGTTAAACAAGACTGCCGAAGATGGGGAGATCGGGGTTAAATCCCGGTAGGGTGCACTGATAGTGTTTTTTTTAATGGTTTCTTCCACTCTCTCCACACAACTTTGAGTGCACTTCCTCTAAATAACACCTACATTATCCCTAACCCATTAGCGTAATTAGTGCATAGGCGTATAACCCGAATGGGTAGTAAAACGCGGTGTTATAAAATATTTATGCTACTGTGAATGTGCTTAATATATTATTTTGTAAAATAACCAGTGAATATATAGAATCACCGAAAGCGATGGTTTATTTAACAAACTATAGGATTTATCTAAATTTACCAATGATTTTATTAATTTACCAATGCAGTTTGGTGAAATTATGAAATATGAGCTGTATTATCTACACTTACCGGTAATTTTTTTTTTAATATCTTGTGTATAAGACCGTAGCCAGCCAATAATTTTCGGGGAGTTTTGTGGGCCCATACCCCAATTGCCGGAGGCTAGAAAAAATTCTAAATTCTAAACAGTTCTAGAAGCTATCTGAAGTGTTTTTTATGGCAACATAGCCCCCTAACTGCCGAAGGCTTGGGCAAATTCTAAATACTAAACACCTCTAGAAGCTACCCGAAGTGTTTTTTTTATGGCAACATAGCACCATAGCTGCCGAAGGTAAGAAAAAATTCTAAATTCTAAAAAGTTCTAGAAGCTATCTGAAGTGTCTTTTATGACAACATAGCCCCCTAACTGCCGAAGGCTAGAAAAATTCTAAATATTAAACACCTCTAGAAGCTCTCTGAAGTGCTTTTTATGGTAACATAGCCCCCTGATTTGTTCTTGTACCTTAATTTTGATATTGTTTGAACCATAAATAAAGCCATAAATGTTTTGTTATATCTGGATAAAAATATTGAACATAAATCCAAACCAACCTAACCTAACCTAAGCTAAAATAAACTCGTCTAATATTATCTAAACTAACATAACTTGCCTAAACTAACCTAACCAAACCTAATCTTGACGTGACTTATTAACATTCACTGAGGGTTGATGGTAGTTTCGTAGAATGTTCGGTGAGTATGTGAAATAGTAAATACATTTTTTACATTCCCCAAGTGAACCAGTGGAATTGTAGAATCACCGGTGACTTTACAAAATCATCATATTCAGCACATTCATAGTAGCATATGTATTAGAGCACAGAAAGGGAACATGATTAATGTGTTTTGATATGTGATACATATAAACAATGCATATTATAGGTATTATAATATATTATATACCATATATAAATATATACCATTATGCATATATAGTATTTACTATAATATACACACAATTTAGATTTATGCGATGGATATATAAATTATATACATAATAACTATACATACACCCTAATTTTGGTTGGAAGAACGGTAGAGAAAATTCAAACATATTTCTTTGCGGTCAACTGTGATAACATTTTACTATTATAGATATTGATAATATCTATCAAAAGAACAACTGCAGATAACATCAATTGATGTATGAATAATTATATTAAAATGGTTGTAACGTGACACAGCGCGTGAGAGTAGAAAGGCAGCGTAGGGGAAAGCGAGAGAGAGAGGGAGCAATCATATCGCTCTAAATGCGTGGTGCTCTGTGCTGGGTTAGGGAATGTTAATACGCTACCGGACTACCATTGGATCACTGCTGGCTTGATACCCTAGGATGTTACCGGACCACCATTGATTCACTGCTGGCCTGATACCCTAGGATGTTACCGGACCCCCATTGGATCACTGCTGGCTTGATACCCTAGGATGTTACCGGACCACCATTGATTCACTGCTGGCCTGATACCCTAGGATGTTACCGGACTCCCATTGGATCACTGCTGGCTTGATACCCTAGGATGTTACCGGACCACCATTGATTCACTGCTGGCCTGATACCCTAGGATGTTACCGGACTACCATTGGATCACTGCTGGCTTGATACCCTAGGATGTTACCGGACCACCATTGATTCACTGCTGGCCTGATACCCTAGGATGTTACCGGACTACCATTGGATCACTGCTGGCTTGATACCCTAGGATGTTACCGGACCACCATTGATTCACTGCTGGCCTGATACCCTAGGATGTTACCGGACCCCCATTGGATCACTGCTGGCTTGATACCCTAGGATGTTACCGGACCACCATTGATTCACTGCTGGCCTGATACCCTAGGATGTTACCGGACTACCATTGGATCACTGCTGGCTTGATACCCTAGGATGTTACCGGACCACCATTGATTCACTGCTGGCCTGATACCCTAGGATGTTACCGGACTACCATTGGATCACTGCTGGCTTGATACCCTAGGATGTTACCGGACCACCATTGATTCACTGCTGGCCTGATACCCTAGGATGTTACCGGACCCCCATTGGATCACTGCTGGCTTGATACCCTAGGATGTTACCGGACCACCATTGATTCACTGCTGGCCTGATACCCTAGGATGTTACCGGACCCCCATTGGATCACTGCTGGCTTGATACCCTAGGATGTTACCGGACCACCATTGATTCACTGCTGGCCTGATACCCTAGGATGCTACCGGACTACCATTGATTCACTGCTGGCCTGATACCCTAGGATGCTACCGGACTACCATTGGATCACTGCTGGCCTGATACCCTAGGATGTTACCGGACCACCATTGATTCACTGCTGGCCTGATACCCTAGGATGCTACCGGACTACCATTGATTCACTGCTGGCCTGATACCCTAGGATGCTACCGGACTACCATTGGATCACTGCTGGCCTGATACCCTAGGATGTTACCGGACCACCATTGGATCACTTCTGGCCTAATACCCTAGGATATTACCGGGCCACTATTGGATCACTGCTGGCCTGATACCCTAGGATATTATCGGACCACCATTGGATCACTTCTGGCCTGATACCCTAGGATATTACCAGACTACCATTGGATCACTGCTGGCTTGATACCCTAGGATGTTACCGGACCACCATTGATTCACTGCTGGCCTGATACCCTAGGATGTTACCGGACCACCATTGATTCACTGCTGGCCTGATACCCTAGGATGTTACCGGACCCCCATTGGATCACTTCCGACCTGATACCCTAGGATATTACCAGACCACCATTGATTCACTGCTGGCCTGATACCCTAGGATGTTACCGGACCACCATTGGATCACTTATGGCCTAATACCCTAGGATATTACCGGGCCACTATTGGATCACTGCTGGCTTGATACCCTAGGATATTATCGGACCACCATTGGATCACTTCTGGCCTGATACCCTAGGATATTACCAGACCACCATTGGATCACTGCTGGCCTGATACCCTAGGATGTTACCAGACCACCATTGGATCACTTCTGGCCTGACACCCTAGAATTTTACTGGCCAACCTTTGGGCCAGTGAAGGATATATAATTCCACTTTGGAGCGTGAGGCTAGAATTGGGATGACTAATCATACTAAATTGGTTATTGATAAAAATTGGAGTAAAACCAGAGTGAAAATAACATTGTTATGAAGTTACATTTTTTGGGAAATAACTTTTCAAGGGTTCCACTCTTACTAAGGGATTAGTATTTTAATCCGTTACTAGGTAAAGCAGCACCAAAAATATATCAAATTAGAACGTTCAACATCCAGATGCCCACTTTATAAAAGTTAATTTGTGTACAATCCTAAGCTAACTATGGCAATCTTAAACCAAACACAAAAATTAATAAATGAAAATATTTATAATATTTAAGACAAAATATTATCTTGCACATAAATTAATTGCACAAAAAACACGATCTATTAACAGTTCAATTTTTTCCAATTGCAATCAAAAAATAAGATATAATCACTAAATATTATTGTAACAGAACTATGTTGGAGAAAAGAGCATCACAGTTCGTCAAAGAGCATAAGATTCTACTATACTCTGTTACTGTAAAATATTGAATAATAATCATGGTTCTCCAAAAAGCTGTGTCACAAAAATTAGTACATTTTAATTGAAATGTCGCTGTTGGATAGGCATTTATTTACACTTCGATTTTAGATTTGCTATCCTAACGCTAATAGATCCCCTTTAAGATAATATTTAAGTTTTGAATTCATTTGTTTTAGTTTTTTTATCTTCCTCGACAATACTAAAATTTTCTACCATCTAGAGAAAAAAAATTTCTATTAGCCATTTCTTACTCCCTATTTTTGAATTTCCAACCATCCAGCTTTAAGGTTACTGTACGGTGCTCCTCTTACAAAGTTGAAAAATTAAAATGTTCCTCAATGCTGATAAGAAGACTTTATAATAATTTTAGAAATGTTTTTTACCATCCATCCTTTCTGCCAAACTTTTCCGGTTCCTCCATTCCCATTTTAAAATTTTAATATTTTTATGATTATCTTATATTGGGTATTTATGTTCTTTCAAATTTAAATCTCAAGCCACACCGACATACCAAGGCAACAATTTTTGAATTTGATAAGTGTGGAAGTAATTTGGCTCTGGTAGGACGTATTGACTTACATGTCAAAGTCACATTTTATATCCCACCAAAGAGTGTTTTTTAATATAAATTCTAGGATTTTTGAGTGGAACATTCTTCTCCATTTATTTCATATTCATTTTGAATTTAAGGATCAGAACTTAATGGTTGTTTGGTGCGGCTCTCATATCTTTCTAACAAATTTATTTCTTCTACCACACGAAAAGGTTATCTATTATTTTAGTTTTGGGAATTTTGAAACCCCCCCTTTTCACCTGCCTCCTGTCCAAATAGTAAATATGTAATAATTATTTTGGTATTGGAGTAATCCCTCTACACTGTAGGCATATTGACTAGAGTTTTCTGCCAACCAACCATGTATGGCCCAATTCTGGCCTACCAGTATCCAGGAGTGCTAGTGATGGAACCATCACAATTGCACTATCTGTGTTGGAAATAATTTTTAAAAAAGGCACAAATATTCAACAAGTCATTCACAGGCTATTTTTCAAAACAAATGAGCTCTCCTATTGATAATAAACTAAATGGATGATGTATTCATAGAAAAACTTTGATATTATGATAAAGAGACAACTTGAGCCTGTAGCAATTGTACTATTATAAGCTGTATATAAATGTAAAATTACATCTTTCATAGTTTTTTATATAACGATCTCCTCTAAGAGGACTCGCAACTTCCTTGAAAACCTTTATTAAGTCCATACAATGAACCTCCTTCTCACTGTGCTATTGATACATCACAAGCCTCGATGAGGGGATGGAGGTGTGGAGGTGTTAGATAGAGTTGGAGGTGAAACGGTTCATTAGTTTGCGGCAGAAAGGCCGTCAAACTAATTCTCAATGAAGATTAAGTTGCTAAATACCTCTCACTTTCCTGCCACAAAAGGCCGAACATCAAAGACGACGAGAAATAGAGAGAGAGAGAAAGACTCAAGGGAGTTGAAAAGGAGAATGGAAAAATGATATGAAAGTAGACAGAGGGCTTCCCCGCCAGTATGAAGCACAAACGTTACCCCCCCACCCCAAGCCCTTCAAAAGCTCGAGACTCTTGTGAATGGGTCAGTTTTGTGTTACCTGCCAAAAGTTTAAGCGTTAATCTTTGAAGGGGAGGTTGGGAGGCCGGCGTGGGAGTGGTTTTGCCTACCATCAAGGGAGGACCAAATGATGAGTCTGCGATAGCTTAGGATGAAGCGAGCAAATTGGTTCAAAGGTCTCGTTAGTTGATCTTTAGCAAGGTAGGATCACTTCCTTGCACCTGCATCAGACGTGGGTATCAGGATAATAACTTAGAATAACCTAAAGCCCAATTGAAATTAATCTAGATATAAGGAAATCGTTTTTTTGCCTTCTACGTGTTAAGGTCGGATGCCTATCAGAGCACAGAAACTATTTGCAGACATTAATACATCCAACATTACCTAAAAAATGGTACGTTAATTCAAAATACGCTTCACGCCAAAGTGGAGTTAGATGTTCCAATAGGAATACCAACTTACACTTTGTATTTTATTTTTTAAATAAGTAAAGGAGAATTTGGCTTATTTCAAATAAGTTTTATTCCAAATTTTGAGGCTACGAGATTAATATAAATTGTTATAACAACACTAACCTTTCAAAAAAACCTTTCAATAAGCTCAGAAAACAAAGCTATAAAATAATTGAGATTAGTTTAGTGGTTTTGAAGCTTTAAAGGTGTCATTTCCATTAGAAATATCGTAGTGTGAGGATATTTCTCTTAAAGTAGGCGGTTCTTTAAAGAAAAGTTACATTTATATGAAACAGTAATTTCAGAATTCATTTGAAAAAGACTAAAATAATAGTTTGCTACAAATACAAAAGAAATGAGTTGGAAATAAAATGGAGAAAAGTCTTGGAAGTCTCTAAGAAAGTCAAACAAGTGCTGGTGAGCTTTAAGAACTAGTTGAACTTTTTTCTTTATCCCCCTATTTATTGCCATTCCAACACTGAATATAGTATGTGATGGGTCAGTGTCACAATTATACCACTTCTGGTGTCAGTTCTTACATTAGAGTTATCATTTCCAAATTATAGTAAGATTACAAACTAATCTTAGGTCGTTTGGTCTCCAATGTTCTTGTCTTTTTTTAAATGAAGGGTTACACACACAGTACATCCTCTTTAGTATGAGTATATATAAAAGTCAAAAATTATCCTTAATTTAATTGTATACTTTTATTATGATTCCTTTTAGAACTGAGAATCACGAAAGGACTTGATGGAAACCATGTTATTATTTTAAGTATTACTTACATATTCTATAGGATTAGAAATTTGAAAGTTCAATGCCAAACTTATAAATGTCCACCTCATCACACCCTATCATTTTCAGGTCCATTCTAATGTTGTAACGTTTAAAAGAGCTAGCCTGATATATTAATGTTTGTCCCGTCACCATTAGTGTGATATTTGATATAATGATTGAATTGGGTCCAAGTTTGCTATCCTTTACTATAGTAATTAAAAAGAGATGATGTCTTATTCTATAAATTAAAAGTTCTGGTCTTTTATAGTTTTTTATTTTATTTAGATAAACAGTTTTTTGCTAGATATTTCCCACGTTGTAGATTTTAATTTAAAAGCCCAACTATCACGTCATATACACGATAATTCCCTACACGTGAGATTTAGAACACGGATTAAGATTTAATCGACTTTGCCTACACGGGTCCTCGTCAGTAAGGAAAGTGACGTAGATGCGTACCCTGAAAAGGTATATCTAGCGACATTTCCTTCTCGAAGATTCTTAGATAAAAAATAGGTGCGGTCATCTAATGTACAATGTTATCCTCCCATCTGTGACTAGATCTTCCCAGTGGTCTCTTCCCATTGGGTTTGTCAGCCAATACCCTGAACAAGGTTCTAGATTCTCCTATTTGCTCTGCATGTCCTTTCCACCGTAATCTACGACACTTGACTATCCTAATGATGTAGTGTGATGAGAACAGGGTATGTAAATTATCATTATGTAACCTTCTTCACTCCCCAATATCCTTATTCCTCTTTGTACCAAGTATCCTCTTAAGCACCTTGTTTACGAGCATCCTAGAATTTTTTTCGTTATATAAGGTCAGTAGTTTTACATTCCTTGAAACCAGGAGAGATCTCAACAGCTTACTGACCGAGTAATAGCATAAATTTCCCGAATGTATTATTCTCCTAATTTCAAATTTATTTTAAGTTATTGCTGGTTAAAACTTACCCTAGCTATTTAAATTCATGACCTTGTCAAATTGTATATTGTTCGAAGTAATCTTTAAATTGTCGTCCTCAATCTCTGTGTTATCATATATGTAGTCTTTTCAGCGTTAATTTCTAAACCTATTTCTTTACTAGCCTTTCATAAAATATCTGCATTTCTCGCCAACACCTTCCCTTACTCTTGCCCAACAAAGTTAAATCATTTGCATATCCTAAGAGCTGCATGGTAATCTTTAATGTCAACCATCCTCTACTCCCTTGCATTACCTTAATATCGTACTATAAGACTAGATTAAACCGTAATGGGAGAAAGTGCGTTCTCCTTGTTTCAAATTACTATGTATTTCTAGAGTATCTGAGAAGTGACATCCAACTCATACCCTGCCATTCGTATCAATCAAACATACCTTATTTGGATTGAAAGGTGTTTTTTGAGTATCTCAAACTTAGCTAAAATTTCATAAATGTTTGGTCCTTTAAATAGAATCATCGGTCTTTTTAAAATATATGTATAATTGATGTACCATCATTTTGTATTCCAACCTTTTTTAAAATATTGGCAGAATAGTAAAAATCTTACCCGCCTCGGTGGCGTAGTTGGCTAACGCGCCAGTCGTGTTGAGTCAGACCACCGAGGACGGGGAGATCGAGGTTCGAATCTCGGTCGGGTGAACTGGGGGGGGGGG
>CABFWB010003186.1:11177-69754 GCA_902151455.1 Timema bartmani | reverse complement strand
TAGCGCCGTGAGATAGAGTAGAATACTGTTCTACTAACATGACTGTATAGCGTGTCACATCTTACAGGGGATGTATAACATTCAATAAGACAGTCACTCCTTCACCCAGTAGCGCCGTGAGATAGAGTAGAATACTGTTCTACTCACATGACTGTGTAGCGTGTCACATCTTACAGTGGATGTATAACAGTCAATAAGACAGTCACTTGTTCATCCAATAGCGCCGCAAGATAGAGTAGAATACTGTTCTACTAATATGAATGTGTATCGTATCACATCTTACAGGGGATGTATAACATTCAATAGGACAGTCACTTGTTCATCCAGTAGCGCCGTGAGATAGAGTAGAATACTGTTCTACTCACATGACTGTGTAGCGTGTCACATCTTACAGGGGATGTATAACATTCAATAGGACAGTCACTTGTTCATGCAGTAGCGCCGTGAGATAGAGTAGAATACTGTTCTACTAACATGATTGTGTAGCGTGTCACATCTTACAGGGGATGCACAACATTCAATAAGACAGTCACTAGTTCTTCCAATAGCGCCGCGAGATAGAGTAGAATACTGTTCTACTAACATGACTGTGGATCGAATCACATCTTACAGGGGATGCACAACAGTCAATAGGACAGTCACTTGTTCATCCAGTAGCGCCGTGAGATAGAGTAGAATACTGTTCTACTAACATGATTGTGTAGCGTATCACATCTTACAGGGGATGTATAACATTCAATAGGACAGTTACTTGTTAACCCAATAGCGCCGTGAGATAGAGTAGAATACTGTTCTACTAACATGATTGGGTAGCGTGTCACATCTTACAGGGGATGCACAACAGTCAATAGGACAGTCACTTGTTAACCCAATAGCGCCGTGAGATAGAGTAGAATACTGTTCTACTAACATGAATGTGTAGCGTGTCACATCTTACAGGGGATGCATTACAGTCAATGAGGGTTCAGTCCACTAGAAAAAAATAAATGGTTGCTTGCCTATTGAAAAAAATCTAACTAACTTTTTTTTCTAAACTACCCTAACATATTGTTTAGTTCAAAATTACTATTATTTTTGGTTTTCGCATAGTGGCCATATTTGTTTTACAAGGCGCTAATTTTTTTGTAATTTTAAGGGTTTACAGAAACCAAAATATCTCAGCCTCTGTTTGATAAATCAACATGAGTGAAAAATCATTTCGTTTGGAAAGTAAAGAGCTACAAGTTTGTTTGTTTAGCATTTTAACCTAAACTCAATTCTAAAGGGTGAAATTTCTGCCGAAAACTTTAGCTTTTTAAAAAAAAAAAGTTTTCAGGGTGAAATATTTTCACTAAGAGAAAGAGTCAACAAGCTACAATTTTTTATACAGGCAAACATAAACTACTTGTTCCCACACACCGAGTTTCAAACCTGAGAATTGCCCCCTTTTTTAAAAAAAATAATCAAATATTTGGAAATTTGAAAAAATTGCAATTTTCAGAGCTTAATTTCTAAGATGAGGGACGAGATAAAAATCTTAAACTTTGGTCCATAATAGTAAAATATAATAGTATTATACACACTAAAATTTGGAGTTTGAGAATTTACAAGCCGAGATATTTGAATAACAACATGAGGGGGTAAAACTCATGTTTCAATGGGTGTAGATATAGTATTTAAATCAATTAATATGTTATTTCATTGTATGCTCATGTAAAAATATATATTACTATAAGTTTACAGAATTATTGTATATTAAAACTAAAGTGTTAAAGAAATATATAGAAAATTCTGATGGGTAAATCACAGAACAAAGACAGAACTAACTAAGAGTATGAGTGAGAGGTTGTTTGTTTTAAATAGAAAATGGGCCAGTAGTCAGAGCTGACAGACTTTGTTGCGAAGCGTTAAGCTGCTTTATTGTTTAAGAAAATAAAATTATTCTGAATAAACTGTATTTAAATTAATAAAAAATCAATTTCAACAAATTAATGTATTTCATATATATATAAATCCAAAACCCATACAACCATCGCTACAACGAGGAACATCCAGAGAACGACTCCCCAAAGAGCACAAAACATCACTCTTCAGCTTGACTCGACAACTTGGGGCTTCATCAGCGAAACGTTCACTCTTCACTCTCTCAGAACATTCCATAACATTCTCCTATTCACACGATAGTACACTTTCTACTGATCAACAAATGCACAGTAAACTTCCTTAATGGCATACATTTCTCAATCACTTGTTGCAATGTGAATATCTGATCCATGCAACCTCTACCTGGCATGAAACCACATTGCACACCCCAAATCTTGTCCACAGTTCTTTCAAGCACTCTCTCAGTTAAAACTTTCCTAAAAACCTTGCCTGGAATACTCAACAAACTAATTGCTCTATAGTTGTTACATCCACTCTTACTGTATTTGTCTTTATACAAAGGAACAAAAACAGCCTTGTTCCAGTCATTAGGAATATTGGAGATCCCTTCACACACATTGAACAACTGACAATCTGGCTAGTAGTACCACGCTCCCACACTTTAGCATTTCACTTGTGATCCCATCTCCGCCCAAAGCTTTGCCAATCTTTAACAATTTCATGGCTTTAAGCACCTCAGCCTCAGTAATTCTTTCACTCCATATGACATTTCCCCTATATTCTGCTACTTTCTCCATATTTTCGCCACACAATTGCTCAAAATACTTTCTCCATCTCTCTCTCTCATACTGTTTTCATCCCAGATCATCTCAACACCTAGATAGTCCCTATATTTTACTGTCTACTGAAATGTAATCAAAATTTATTTTAAATTAAATAGACAAAGTAAGAATGTAAATGATACCTACTCAAAGTTAACATAGCTATGTTAAAATAATTATATCCGATAAGAAGTGGTTGTTCCTATTTTCCTTCTTCTATGGCGTGTCCATCCTTTGGGAGACGTTCCTCCAGGCCACAAAGTGGATTTCTTAGAGGATTTGGTGTGAGCTGAAACTGCGCCAAATCGCTCTTTTCGTCATAACCTCGCCTCCTCCAAACCCACACACACCAGCGGGGAAGAAACTGTAGAGCGAAATATCTCTTGGGACTTAACGGGTTTTGTTTTTCTTTTGTTCAGAGAGAGAGAGAGAGAAATGTAAAGTCATGTGTGATCTTGTTTTATCAACCTTTAAATACCAGTTAAGAGAACTATCCTAGCATTTATATTGTTAATATCTATCTTATATGATTTCACCTTTTTTTTGTCGTGTTCCGTTTACATTTCCTAGAACCACATAAGCTGTAGTCATTTTTGTGTTTTATGCGATCTCTGGTTGACATTTAAAATTATAAAAAATATTACGTATTGAGTTCCCTATTATTTTGTAGTTTTATGTCTAACTACTAACTAGTACTACTTATTAAATTTAAAAATTATAATTAAAAATATATTTATCGAAATTTAATTTTAATATTTTAAAACTGTTTAAATGTGTTGTTATAAGGAATACATATTTTACGTGCTAGTAATTAGTCTATTTAAGAGTTATTACGTATAATTTCAAACTCTCTTTATCACAAGTATAAGAGACCAAACATAAAACTGGAGCTGAACATTTTTATCTTATAATAAATGAATCATGGGAAATGAGCATTAGTACCTCTTTTATTTTTAAAATAAATTACTACCTGCTAAACTACACTCCAATTTTGTTACGAAGGAATTTTTATAAATATATATAATATATAGCCTGTTGTTTTTAGGCAATACTTGTTTTCATCCTTCCTAAACCATACGATGAATCGACCTTGAACATGTTTCATCATGCACAGTTCACGTGCAAATGTTTTTAGAAAACCTAACTTAACCTAGCCTAACCTAGCCTATCCTAACCTGGTTTTGACCTAATAAAATTGTAGGCTATACTAGTTTATCCTATTAATTAGGCCAAAATTTAAAGATTAACTAATTTAGATTAGGCTAAACTAGTACATCTTGATGCTCTTAGTATGTATAAACTTGGCCTAGTCCAATATATTTTGTCCTGTAATCGTATTTGGACGGTAAAATTATAATTATGTGTAGATCAAAAAAAGTAGTTTGTAATTGAAAAGTATTACTTATGGCATATCATTTTAAAGATAAAAGAATAGAGATTTAGAAAAAAAAATTAAACAGAAAAACTGAATTTTGAAGATACTTTCGATTCCCAACCCTCTTAAGTTTGCAAAAATTTACTAAAAATAGAGTAATTTGATTATTGTAATTTAGTGGTAATTACATCAGTTACAGATTTGTCGGTGTCAATAGAAGTTAAAAGACAAAAAGAATATGTAGCCTGAAGCTATTTATGTGTGATAAATAATTTGAATATTAATAATAATAATAATAATAATAATAATAATAATAATAATAATAATAATAATAATATATTTTAGTGTAAGGGGAAAGTGCGGTCCAATTTTTATAGGAAGGGAGTTTATCTGACAGCTATAAAAGTAGCTGGATCTACTTTCATATATTCATACGTCAAATAATCTGATCTGTATCTGTCAATTTAGAGATACATTATGAATGCTTATGCAGCACTAATAATGTCAAATGCTATCAATTTTGGTCCTAACCAAAGTTTGTATTTCTAAAAGGCCTTTACTTTGAAAATTGACATCCTCACAGCCTGTCGTTGTCCACAACACCCCGCCACCTAATAATAAACAATAAAAACAAAATAAGCTCTTTTTTTCTTCACTCACAACTAGCCACAATTTTTTATCAAACAAAACATTAGAAAAAGCTCTTCTTAATTTTAATAATAATAATAATAATAATAATAATAATATATTTTAGTGTAAGGGGAAAGTGCGGTCCAATTTTTATAGGAAGGGAGTTTATCTGACAGCTATAAAAGTAGCTGGATCTACTTTCATATATTCATACGTCAAATAATCTGATCTGTATCTGTCAATTTAGAGATACATTATGAATGCTTATGCAGCACTAATAATGTCAAATGCTATCAATTTTGGTCCTAACCAAAGTTTGTATTTCTAAAAGGCCTTTACTTTGAAAATTGACATCCTCACAGCCTGTCGTTGTCCACAACACCCCGCCACCTAATAATAAACAATAAAAACAAAATAAGCTCTTTTTTTCTTCACTCACAACTAGCCACAATTTTTTATCAAACAAAACATTAGAAAAAGCTCTTCTTAATTTCCATCCACCTGCATAAATGTAAAGTCATTAGGCTGATGTGCCCCTAACAGTTTTTTTTAAAAAAAAGGATCTACTCTATTCATTTTAATTAATCACTTTCAGTCGTCACCTTTTTTCTTGGCTCTTAACTCATACTAACACCCAGTCATATAAACGAAAAAAAATAAAAAATTATAAATTACCTTTATCGCATATCTGGCCCGCACAGACTGGCCCATTCATTACTGTACAGCTCGTAATTAAATGGTAGGATAGGGTGCATTGACCTTGAGATATCTCCACCGGGTGTGGCTTCTCTGAGAGGGGCTGCCAGAGTTGGCCAGCCTCAGATTCTATATTCGGTCACTTGGGCGCTGGTACAGTCCTCACGTGACGATTGGAGCGAGGAATGACTAATCTTCACTGTATATATAGAGTGGTGTTCTACCTCATATTCATTTTTCTTCAAAAATATTTTAGAGGATAAAAATAAATAAAGAAAAATAATCTTTAATGCTCAAAATATGTTTGAAAAATATTTGTGGGGCCTGGCACCTGTGACCCCTTTGATTGAAACCAAATCCAGCTATTAGTTGAAAATCATGTGCACCAGGGACGTTTTTAACTCTCCTAAAAATTATTTATGTTGTTCTTAACATATTTTATATGAATAACGCATAGAATTAATACTATGCAGCATGGACGATATATAAGTATGAATCAAATTTTAAAACGTTACCATTTTATTTATTGAAGATTGATAGTCTAGATCCATAATATACAACTATTTATTTTTATTCCTTATTGTTTGATTGTTATATTCTTTTTAGCTTTCTTTACTAAGTTATTCCTGTCTTATTTCCCTGAGTAAAGGTTGGAAATTGCATTAAGATGGATGAAGTTATTGCTGTAATTGTTGTAGAAGGTGTTTGAGATTGTATCGGGGTAGGTGTAGAAATACTTGTCATTGTTGTAGAAGTTGTTTGAGATTGTATCGGGGTAGGTGTAGAAATACTGGTCATTGTTGTAGAAGGTGTTTGAGATTTTATCGGGGTAGGTGTAGATATTTCTGTAACTCTTGTTATATTCTCGAAGTTTCCAGAACTATTATCGTTCCTTGCGCTCACTTCAGAGGCGAGTGTAGCGCTCTCTTTTATTCCTGAACTGTTATTTCTTTCTTCTGTGTAGTTCCTTTGTTTTTCCGGAAATGAAATGTAAGAGAGAGATTCACTGGTATGTGTAGAGCTTTCTGACATTCGCGTCGTGTTTTCTGAGATGTTACTTTCTCTTAATGAATACTTATTACTCGGGGCATATAGTCGATCATAGTTTTGTTGACAAAACCCAGATCGGTAGAGGCAAAATGCATATATCTGAGAATATGTCGTGGTGATTTCTGACAACAATAGTATGATGACTGCACACATCTCATTGGAAAATAAGATCATCTGAAATAAATCAAAAGTACAATTAGTATAGTCTTTTAGCTTTAGCAGTGTGAAAAACTACATAACTTAAAGTTAAATTTTACTGTGATGCCATAGCTATATATATTGTTTTATATAGTTTACAAATTAATATAGAATTAGCCTTGTCAACAATTGGTAAATATATTAATAAAAGTATAACGGTTTCTGTATTTATGTCAAGAGTACTTCTCATCGAGCTAAAAAGCTTATAGTTGGTGAAATTGTAGATGTATTAGGTACTCTAAAGGTGAGAAAAATTTCTAAAACTTGAAAACTTATTAAAAAGTAAAAAAAAGATGTATTCAATCATTTTAATTCATCGACATGTTATTTGCAATACAAAAGCAAGGAGAACCTAGAATATAAATTCGAATGTCAAATCCAAAGAGGAATTGCCGATATTGACTTGTTTTCATAGTTTTGTTTGTTGTCTTGTATTAATATTAGTCAGTAAAAAGTGTTTATTTGACAAACAAAGTCTACAGGTAAGGCTCAACATAATTATTTAACCCAAGATTACATTTACTTTCATGTATTCAGACAAATCAATGGTTACTCCGATTACTAAAAGGCATCTTGGAAATGAAAGAATGTGGCAGGGTATATCGACAGAAATAATCTGTTTTAGTGAAAATACCATATCCTCTCAGGCAGATATTCCCCTTCATTTGTGTAATTAGTTCATCTGTCAAGCCTTATAAGCTGTGAGAAACTTATTTCGATATCTTCACAGAGGAATATGCTAGGAAACGCAATTATCACAATCCCTGATGTTTTGATTGTGAAAATTGATGTTCAGAACATACTGATCTTACATGGCAGAAAGGAGACATACTTTAGCTAGAGAAAACTTCCAAATCACCTTCTGAAAATGATCCAAGATATGTCGGACATGGACAAGGAAGAATAAACTTGCAGTTAGCATATATTTGACGTTGAACGCAGAACAAACACTTGCTTTCGGGTGACATTGAATAATGCAACTGTCATTGCCAAACTGGTGATATGGGATGAGTCAACCATAGCTATATGCAATGCAATGGTTGTCTTTGCCAAACTTGTGATATGGGATGAGTCAACCATGGCTTCTAAGCCATGCAATGGTTGTCGTTGTCAAACTGGTGATATGGGATGAGTCAACCATGGCTCTAAGCCATGCAATGGTTGCAGCCAATCAATTGTTGCAGAATATGCTGTAATCAATAATCAGTTCTCATTTGTAAGACAAGTTTTACTGTCGGAGGATGACTTAAGGTAATGTTTACCCATTATTCCTGTGCTCATAAGACAGCAAACGTTTGGACAAGAAGTGAATGCTCTTAGATGTGAAAGGAGTTTAAAATTATCGGGTTAAATATTATTGTAGGAGAAATACCGGTTTTGGTTAATGCATTGGGTGACGGAAAATAGAGAATATACAGCTTGAAAGAAAATATTCTAGAAAAGCCAGGGGAAATATTGTCACGCGTATCGGTAATTGACGAATTATTTGGCAATAACCTGGGTCTAACTGATATCTCAACTGAACATTCTATATAAAGTTGTACAGATGAATTAAGAGGTACGTATTTATTATTCTAGAAGGAAGGGTCCATTGTTACATTAGTGTGAGCTGAGCATAAGGTAAAGGCAAACTATCCAGTAGAGATTTTAAAACAGTTTGATGCCTTCATGAATACCACCACACGAGCTTAAACTTTAAAAAATAAGCTGTAACAATGCTGCTGGTAGGTACTTAAATACTAAACAGGGTATATGTAATGGGACTGCCTAGTGGTGGCAACATTGTATACAAAGATATTTGTTTTAACTGGATTATCTTAAGGGAATGTATGCTTCTGACCGACATTCGATTTTGCACCAATAGACCCTGACATCCTCTTTATTTTGAACCGGAGGAAGTTCCTAGTTAGACTGGTGTTTTCAATTATTATTAACTAGTCACCAGTTCAAACCTTGGTCAGGGTTGGTATATAGCTGCTCAAGCCCATTTTTATTCGTGGCCAATTGTACGTGGCCTTTTCATATACAATTTAATAATTCATTTAGTAAAAATAACTTTGTTCGCTATAACTTTATCCACTCATATAACAGCTGACAGAAATACACTTTTTTCAAACAATGCCTAACCTTCCATGTGATTAATTATTTGTTGAAGGTTAAGTTTTGTTATATTGTCTAGTATTAGAATCAACCGGTCATAGATGGGTCTAAACACTAGCTTAGATACAGATTCATATTTATCATGCATTGACCAATTAAAGACGCCTTAATTTGCTGTCATAATTCAAATGGAATCTTACTAATTACTATTATATTATATACCTATCTATGGAAATGTTAGTTGAAGGCTAACTATGAGTATGTTTACCATGATTTGTAAAATGTTTACCTGCATCGAATACAACTGCTCACCTGGGATATCAGAATGTATTCATAGAGTAGAGGATATGTACCCGCATCTACGTGGAGGGAGAATGTGAAATTGTTTAGGAAGAAACACCATAAATATATATGGATGGTATTAAAACCCCAACGAGCCTGACATGTGGTACGCGTGTCCACCAATGTGGGTGATTCAAAATAAATTTTTCTTTTTCCTTAAATAAAGTAAAGCAAACAAACTTTATATTTTTTGTATGTAGTCTAGAACTATTTAGATTCCGTGTTATTATAAAAGCAGTAAATTAAATTTCTACACCCATTATTTTACTGTAAATATGATTGCAGAGGCTACCAAACATTAAAAATAAATTTGATTTATTAAAAAAAACTACTTACGTTGACTTTAAGACCACTTTCTTATTTATGAAAAGAATATTGAATGTTTAATTTTCTATTCTGTATCACTGTACAACTTGAACACAGTAGGTAATAGTTTCAATAGGCTATGAATGTGTTGGTTGTCTTGTAGTGTTATCAACCCTACAACAACCTTCCACTCCCGATAATGGCAACCACTTAAATAACTTCGATAGTGAAACGCCAGTAGTCTAAATACCGAGTGAATAAAGTCAAGGTTAATATTTTATCAGTGTAGCGAACGAAAATATGTTGAAATACTCTCTTTTCTGTACACACCACCCGTCTACATATTTACAAGACCAGGATGAGGAAGGCATTATTTAGAGGAAATTAACTACCATTTGAATGGTCGGAGAGTCAGAAACCTTTTGTAAAAGTAACAATAACAACTATAATAATAATAATAATAATAATAATAATAATAATAATAATAATAATAATAATAATAAGTACGATGGAGACTTGAGCTACGATATTCACTTCACCGTTTAACACAACTAGAAAGTATTGTCACCTTTATGTAAACGTATAAAATGGGGTAAATTATACTGATGGCAAGAATTATATCTAGTCTTACTCGGTGTTAATATGGTCTAATACAGTGGTAACATAGTCTAACGCAGTGGTCACATGGTCTAACGCAGTGGTCACATGGTATAACGCAGTGGTCACATGGTATAACGCAGTGGTCACATGGTCTAACGCAGTGGTCATATGGTATAACGCAGTGGTCACATGGTCTAACGCAGTGGTCATATGGTATAACGCAGTGGTCACATGGTCTAACGCAGTGGTCATATGGTATAACGCAGTGGTCACATGGTCTAACGCAGTGGTCATATGGTATAACGCAGTGGTCACATGGTCTAACGCAGTGGTCATATGGTATAACGCAGTGGTCACATGGTCTAACGCAGTGGTCATATGGTATAACGCAGTGGTCACATGGTATAACGCAGTGGTCACATGGTATAACGCAGTGGTCACATGGTATAACGCAGTGGTCACATGGTATAACGCAGTGGTCACATGGTATAACGCTGTGGTCACATGGTATAACGGAATGGTCACATGGTATAACGCAGTGGTCACATGGTATAACGCAGTGGTCACATGGTCTAACGCAGTGGTCACACTTATTGCTCGTTGGTCTCCAACTAAAGTCAGTCGAAATGACAGAGTCACAAACTAGAAGCGTGTTACGGACCACAACTTTTAAATATAAGCCAAAACAATATTAATTTTAAAAAGGGGGTTTAAATATTAACGTGAAAATGATCATAATTAGAGAAAGAATTAAAATATGGTTTTATAAAAAAGTATTTGAATAATTTTGACCGTTAAATTAAACGGATATTGATTAAAATTTCGAATCTTAATGTGCTCTTTAATAAAATCCTATATAAATATTAACTAAAGGCGAGTTTATTTTGATACCTTGCCAAAAGCATTGCACTGAATTGTGTATACCATTGTCTGAGAGTAAGATATATATATATATATATGTATTCCTTTAGTTTTTTCTTATCATTTACCAAAACCATCGTAAATATCAATGCAGTTGTTTTTTTAAGTCGATATCACGACCATTTGGTCTAGAGCCAAACTTCCACGCGTGTTAGACGGTCTATAATGAAGACAAGAAAGAGTGGGTTGTGAGGGGAGATAATATCCCTCCAGTTGGTACGACGCACCAGATGGCTCGGGCTCTTAAATGAACCAAAAAACTACCAAACTGGAAATAAAATATATCAGAGAGAGGGTATTGCGGGGAATTATGTTAATGATATGCAAAGAAATACTATAAGTATAACAGCATTGAGTTATTACACATTCAGTTAATACTCTGGTAGTTAAAAAGGAATTAATAACATTTAACTAACCATACAAACCAATCAAAATGAAAACATGTCAAACAACACCTACCTAGTATGGCAAAGAGGTTACACACAGAGGTATTAATTATACTCGTGAGGCAGCACTACACATCAACTAGGAGCGCTGTACATATGTAGACATTTATAGTAACAGATTAATGTTCTTAGTCATCACACTAGACTGCTAGTGACGGGAAGATCACAGTTCGAATCCCTTTAGGGTGTATTGAAGAGGATTTTCCTAAATAGTTTTTCACCTACCCTTTACGCAAATATGGGTACACTTCAACTAAATCCCCAGAACATTAGCGTGATTATTTAATTTCGTTGGGACAAACATAAGGAGCTAATCTGACAAATGTAGACTATATAAACTTTAGGGTATATCATTCCTATGCGAAGGGTTGTTTTCAAAAGCGGGATAGACCATGCTGTATGGAAGAAGTATATTTGAATATTTGATACGCGGTGGAACATAAACCGGGTGATGCGACCCAAGAGACGGACAAATGCCGCAGGACTGGGGCGTGCATGTATATTCATCATTATAAAAACCCTTGGCATGTAGAACATTCTGGCGAGGATCTGCCCTGGGGGACATACACCAAGGTAGGACTTGTGTCAGAGGGGTGAAGGGGGCAGGCACGGCTCTGAAAACCCACCATCGATCCTGGGTTATCATCAGTATCAAGTGTGTTCTCACTAGTTGTTGTTTTAGTTCGTGTTTTCAGGTATTTCCTCTGCATTTGAAGATATACCTTATGTATTGGATCAGAGTGTGTTACTTATAGCTTTAATGATAGTAGATGGATCATCCACAGTACAGTGGCCTTGAACTCATGCACACTTTTCACTACATGTAAGAATGTAATTCTCCCCCTCCAGTTTTGGCTGACTCAATAACTGAATTATGAGCCAAATTCAAAATTATGATATTAGTACATATACGTCATATACTTGGAATTCCACAGTACAGTGGCCTTGAACGTTTTTTTGCACCATGCACACTTTTCACTACATGTAAGAATGTAATTCTCCCCCTACAGTTTTGGCTGACTCAATAACTGAATTCTGAGACAAATTCAAAATTATGATATTAGTACATATACGTCATATACTTGGAATATTTTTACTGTAGAATTTTACAAATTGAATAACAACATAAAATGTTGATGGGTTTTAAAACGTGAATAAACGTATTTTTTTAAATTTACTTTACTAACTATTTAAACGTCTTATAACTGAAGCATAATTCAATAAAATAAATAGTTCAATAGAATACAAGATATTGCAATTTACTTTATTCATATGGCTATTAAAGAGAGTGAAAAACATGTTATTTCTTTGTCTTCTCCAATTCTTGAATACAACGAGGTATAATTTAAAGAGCATAACGTAGGTCACTTTTAACAACTAATCTACTTCGGTGATTTGTTTTCACTTGAAATTGAGTTGAAAAGGCTGATTCACAAAGATTTGCCTACACAAATGAATTCAATGTATATATACACTGCTTTCCGCCATTATTGTTTATGAATCAAATATCAAGGGTCAAATTTCTGTAATTGATTTCTTCTAAAACATATCTATTACATCCGAATCAGTTTTCAGCCCGAAGGATTCATCTTGGCAATCATTAAGAACTTTTTCAACTGACAAATTGAATGAATTCCAAACTAAATCCATCTCCTTATCACTGAGTTTAGGAAAATATTGACAGAATTAATTTTCCGGTGCTGGTAACTACTGTATCATTTCATTTTTGGCAAATTTTGGAAGAATTTGGTCAATACCACCTGCAACAAGAACTGAAGACAGTTTTTCAATCATTGCAACATTTCCAAATGTCCAGCTTACTCATGAAATCTTTCAAGTAATAAATTAATATTATGAGTTTTGTATTTATCAACTCTCTCAAAATTGTCAACCAAATAGTCAAGGAGCATGACACTCTCCTCACTATCCAACCAGGTCAAAAATTCCAGCTTACTCTGAACTTAAAAAAAATAATTTAAGCTCATCTCTAATCTCAAATACTCGCAAAGCTACATTTACTCTTGAAACATTTGTATGAAAAAGAAGAAAAAGGCGATGAACGAATTATAAGAATTTAAATTTACTGGCAAAGGAAATTATTCATACAGTTGTAATTCAAATTAAAGATTGCTTTATATTTTTTTTAAAACCATATGTGGGGAGTAAAGCTATTTCAGTTCGAACACCTCAATGAACATTTAAAAAAAATGGATTTAACGGTACATTTAAAGAAATAACAAAAGCATTTCAAACTCTTGTAACTATTCCTATGATTGCTTCTGAGTGAGTGGTATTTTTAAACTCTGAAGTTAATCAAATCCTACTTAAGAAACAAATGCGTGAAGACAATTAATGCTTTGGCCATTATTGTTGTCTATAGAACAGCCAATGATTCGTAAGATACTAGATTTTAACGAACTAGTGATATAAAAATTAATTTTGGACCGAAACAGAAGATTAGATTTTTCTTTCAAACGATAGACTGACAGAATAACCAATTTCTTATTCATATAGCATGTATAGTGCTTGATATAGTGTTAAGAACACATATATATTTGTTTACTGGTACGTATAGCGTTCACGATGGACAGTCTTCGACTTTGAATAAAATTATTTTTTATACCTTTATATATTTGTTAACTTTAAACATTTTAGATGTAGTTTATAAGTTAAATCAGGCTGGTACAAGGTTGGTATGGAGTATCTAAGCTTTAGTGTACCATCTTTGATAGTTTTTAAGAGAGCGCCCTCCATAAGGCTCACTCAGAGACCGTCACTGGGTAAATAAGATGTTCTGCTGTTATTTGCCACCAACCACACTTTCCCATTGGTTTTTATAATTTGTAAAAGTATTTTACAATAGTTTATTATTTGTGGTGAGTTAAAATGTGCTAGGAAGTTCATCCGCGATTAAACACACTTTAAATTAGTTCACAGTTACGAAGGCAAGATCATCCAGCACGGTTTAACATAATAATAATAATACTACACTATATAATAATATGAACTAATTTTTAAATAGAGGAGGACACTTAACTTTTTATCCTTTGAAGTCGTTTGTTGAGTTCTTGTTCATTTTTGTGGTCGGCCATAGTTATATCAGCTGATGACAAGTGATGGGCGATTCTCGTTCGGAGTGACAATAAAAGAAATGAGATATTTGTTTGGACAGAGTGATTCCACACAGAGGATATTTGTTTGGACAGAGCTGATCCCACACACACAGAGGAAGCCTGCGCAGAGGCGTTTGGGAAAATATGTATTTACTTCTAAACTAACGCAAGCCTCGATTTTGAGATATGGAAGTGAATATGTTTAACATTTTTAGTATTCATTTCTAATCTAAATCTTATCAGCATTTATATTAAATACAATTTTATTTATTATTTATCCTTAGTTCATGGCCAACCCTCTTACCTTTATAATGACGTATCAATATTATACTTGGACTTGTAGAAAAGAATGTTTTTAAAGATTGGTTCTATAAGAAGATACTTGGAACATTGTTTGAATAAAATTAGGGTTTTTATCTTGTCTGAAAATTTTTAGGACGAAATCTGTGTTCGAACTCAACAAAAATATTAAGAATTATGTAACTTTTATGGTAAAGTGAATTTAGAATATATCTAATGTGAGCTAGAAGCCTAGCACTCGCACTGTGTGATTTTATTGAGTGAAATTCAATATTTCGACTATAAAGAAGAAACTAATCTTCAACCATTATCTTAGAAATAATCATCATGGACATTATTCTTTTTCCTAGTGATATCCGACAAATTTGTATTTTTATATACATCTATATCCATAGTCCAATATCAGAAACTATTGCAACTTTTAGAAGGCACACCTACTAAATTTATTATATATTTTAATATTTTCAAGAAAATCCACATTCGACCTAAAGAGTTTAACTCTTCTAATAGACATTGTAAATTATTCTATACTAACAATTATTGTCAAACAACACATCTTTTGACCCAAATGGCATAAAACAAACTATAAATGGTAACTTTGAATTTAATTATGCTGTATTATATACATGACATGTATATATGTATATATTTTTAATTATTATTATTTTCTCTGTTGTAATCTTGTTAAAATATTTACCCGGAGGTCTATGAGCAGGATTTGGATCTGGAAACGTTGACATAGTAATAATAATAATAATAATCCATAAAAAGTTGCAATGATTGTGTTTTTTTACTGTGGTTTCATTTAGTACAATTGGCACCAGCTTCTGTGGCGTAGTTAGCTAACGCGCTAGTTTCTTGTTGAGCTTGACTGCCGAGGACGGGGAAATTGAGGTTTGCATCCCATTCGGGTGAGCTGGGAGTGTTTTTTAATAAATAGTTTTCCCCTCTCCCCAAAGCAAATGCGGGCTCACTTCCTATGATAAGAATTATTTTAATAATAAGTAAAAAGTATGATTTTTTTACTCTTTGAAGCATCAAACCGGTGAATACATAGTTTACGGTAGTTGGTGAATGATGGACAAGATTATTACAGAGTTTCTGACGTCAAAGAAACAAAAAGCTAATAAAGTAAACCAAAGGATTTTTTGCTTTTGCAATTATGTATTCTAATTTTTGGTTTATATTGGGCAATTTTTATTATTGTTAATTTTAACATTAAAAAATTTAATTTTACTTAATATATTTCTTTTCAAACAAGCGGTTAAGGATTCTAAGCATAATCTAATATATTTACCTTAAAATTACTTTCACTTTCCCAATAAATAATTTGACGTAGAGTTTTGGGAATTTAATATATCTTCTGGTTGTGACCAAGAAGGAAGATTTTATGATTTCAAATAGTAAAATATTAATATAACAAATCACATATTTGACTAATATAATAAAGAATAAATAGTACGGAACTCCACACGGACTTTCTCGCTTCATTGTCTAAAAATGGAGATATTTACTCAAAACTCGTAAATATGGGAAACTAAATAATATACACCAGCCAGCAAATTCAAGCACAAATTGCGCTATAATTAGGTAAAATTTTTTGATGATCACAATACTTTCTCTACCTGTAAGATTGCGAGAAAGTAAAACCAAGAATAGTGAATGTGTTAGTGAAAAATGGGTCTGAAATATAATTAAAAGTAATTCTTTAATTTTAAGATGTATAAGAAAATTGCCCAAATATAATCGTCCATTAACATAATTTAGTAATCATGTTTATTTACATAGCATATGATGATAACTATAAATATATTAAACTTTCACTTTATATCGAAATGTTAATTAATGGGTCAGAAGGCATACACTATTTTGCATCCAAATTTATAAAAACAATATATTTTACGGTAGTACAATGTACAACAATAATACAATAGGATAAATATAGCTTAAAATAATTTATTCGGAGAAATTGTTCATTTATTGCACAGCATACTTTCTAAATGTGATATTTTTTGACTAATTAAACTTATTCTTAAATTCTTAAGTTGAAATTATATTAAAACAAAAGGAACATTAATTTTACATCAACGATTTTGAGAAACGCCTAATTTTACATTTAATAAAATATTATTTTTAATAAATACAAATATTGTGTGATGAGCACTAAACTCACAAGAAAACCTTGGATTCAATAATTTAACGTTTTAGATAAACTCTAATACAAATGTTGCAAGCTCATGTTCATATTTTTGAAGCGAAAAACAGGGTAGATAAAAAAACACCCATTCATGAAATTACAATTTATTCATACATAAAACATAAGCAAACTTTAAACCAACAAAGTTCATTTATTTAAAAAATATGATCACATTAATATTAAAAACACCAACATGGATATAAACCTTTAACAACTCTATTCAATATTTTCATTAATACTGTTTTGGCATCAACCTCAATTATATAGAATTCAACACTTTCTTACTAAAAGAATAGTTAAAAATACATACATATTAAATTAAGTTTCTAGAGCTATACAATTATTATGAATTTAAATTAATGCTTATGAGGGAATTCAACGAATTACAAGGTAGAATTAAAATTAAAACAATAATTGAATGTATTTGTAAACAGTACAAAAATAAATCAAAACAGATTTTTTCTTAAAATAAAAAATATTTTGGACAATAATCTAGATTTATTACTGATAGTTAAACTTTTACAAAGTTTGTGTGTGGTTAATAGTTTAACTCATTGAAAGATGTGCACAATTAAGTTAAAAATACATTTAAATAAACTTGGTGTACTAAATGATCGTAATTGGTCATTAAATTAATTTAATGAGTTAAACAAAATTCAATCATATTTATTTTGATGTATTTATAGGCTTTATAAGGATTTTGAATTATTTACTAATTTTTGTGTGAGACATTTACAAATTAATTTTATAACAAATTAAAGTGAAATATAATATGAAATTATTACAGTTTTAGTTTTACAAAATATTAAAGTAGTGAATACGATGCACACTCGTCTTTAAAATTAGTGCAATAATTGTTACTTAATTTTTTAACTATTTGTGTGGATCAACTATCAATATTTTTTTCACATTCACTTCCAAGATATTGTTTTATAGCATTTGATTAAAATGCGTTACTTGAAATTCTCCGTGGCGACGATGGGGACAAAGTGACCAAGTTTCTTGTTAATAAGAACAATATTTCTCTATTATTACAGAATAAAGATTTGTGGACATTGCTTATCTGTGGAGACATTCTAAAATGGTCAAAAACGGCCTTTTCAAAGCAGTGTTTATTCAAATGTCATTTAATATTTTAACAATATTCTTTATTAGGAACATCTATTAATTCTTTATCTCTATTAATGTTTAATTAGAAATGATTCAAGTGCAATAGTGTCCGTGTAAATTTACGATTTAGAGCCGAATGTATCACAGAGTTGATCGGCATGTGATGCACGCTCTTAATTTGTTAAATCATTAAACAAAGACTAAAGCGCGGGTTTTATTAAGCCAGTTTAAACTCATTAAATGTTTGTTCACCTGTGACAACCCACAACATAACAAGTTGCTAACAGAGCATAACAAGCTGCCAATAGTCTATTTGTGACTGGAAACAAACTATAGCTCGGTAGTGTTAAATGTCTAAGTTAAGCTCAAACATTTGTGAAATTATTTATATAATACAGGGTTTGGCAGAAATAACTGACAGGTTTTCAAAATAGATACATCAATGATCTACATTTTCAACACGATATTGTAAAACAACAAACCAAGGAGATCTTATTTTTCCTCTTTTCTTTACTTCTTCTTAAAAACAACGTCCATCAGATGGTTTCCATTAGGTTTCACACATTGTTGTAGCATTGACTGATACTGTTTGACCATCATCCCCCTCAGAGAAATAAGCTCCAATTATGCAGAAAGACGACACAGGGCACCACACTGTAACTTCAGAACTATGCAAGGGCTGCTGATGAATCTCCTGAGGGTTTTCTGCGGCTAGGTAACGGCAGTTCTGTTTATTGACTGCTCCATCAAGGGGAAAATGAGCTCCATCAGAAAATATATATATTGTTCAGAGTGTCAGGGTTCTCGTTCGGTAAATTTATCAGAATTTTACAACGGTTGATTCTTTGTTCTTTATGCTTATTTGTGAGCAAATTAACCACTTGCATTTTGTAGGAATGGAATTTTAAATCCTTAATCATCCGTCTAACAGATCAATATGGTAGGTTGAGAGCAATAGCATATTGATCGTCTTAGACTACGGGTGATTGAATATAACACTCGAGCAGCATTTTCTTTTGTTCGAAAAGGTCTTGGCCTACCGGGGTTGTTTTTCATCCCTAACAAATCCTACTTCTCGCCATTTTGAAACCCAGAGAAGGATCGAGTTGCGTGATTGTGCATCTTTTCCGTTAAACTGTCGCCGAAAGTCTCGCTGTGTAGCAGTGATGTAGTTGGTTTGAATAGATAACGGTCCGTAGCAAACTAAGCTCCAAGGTACGTCTAACTATCTCCCACCTGGCGGCAGCGCGTGTAGTTACTGTTTTAAGACCGTCAATTGTTTCTGCCGAACCCTGTATAGGATAGATAGATAGATAGATATGTACATACATTTACATATATATGTAGATTATATATTATGTACATATATTTTTAATTATTAATAAATAATTTTGTATATATACATAATTATATTTAAGTTTAAGAGCTATTGGAGTGTACGCGAATATATAATTGGTTTGTATAGAACGAACATCACGTACAAGAGCGCTAGAGTAACATTGTAGTCAACCATCTTTGTTGACAATCTTAAAGAAATTAGTTCTCTCTTTATAGCTTTATTATCTTAGAGCAATGTAAATGTTCAAAACAATAAGTGGCTCTGTGCTGTTTAGCTAGTTGTTTGTTAAGATTATGTAAATCAGAAACAATCACTCCACAACGGTGGCCTCTTGAGGCCTTGTAGGTTTAAATACTATATGTTATATAAACAAAAGGTTCTGCTTATAATTGAACACATTATTAGTAATCATCTGTACCACAGTTGGCAACACCGTACAGTTATAACAAAGGCAACAAAAATTGTTTATAAACATAAGCAGAAATCCATGTTCACACCTTGAGTGTTTAATTACAGTTCAGTCATTTAACTGTTTTTTAGCCGTGTTCAATATTTTTGTGGAAGTTTATACTTTCACTACAGTATCGATTATTTCAAATAATTTAATTTATAATTAGTCAGGTAATACATACATCTTTTACTCCTTCAAAAGATTAGGGCTCCAAAACTAGACACATAACCTCAAAATGGCTTCTCAGATTACTCAAAAGAATAGAACTAATAAGTCAGTATTACTAAAGAAGAAAGGTTATTTAGCAATAAAATCAAGAGAGGGGAAAGTGAGCCAACAAGTAGGTCTACTGGTACCGAGCAATCCGATGGTCCTAATGACCTTGGTGCATCAACTGTTATTAAGTTGAAATGCGTTGTTTTCCTTCACTTCCACAAAGTTTGATTTTTGTGTTTTGAGACGCTTGACTCAACTTCTACTGTACCTAGTTCCATATTCTATTATTTGTTTTCAAAAGGTAATATAGCTCTACTATCTGTTATATGCGTTTTTGAAAATATTAAAAACGCATATGCTAAAAAAATGCAATAACACGATTAATACAATTCACTGACATTAGATTTTTTTAATATTCAAAATAAACTAAAAGGTATTTTTTAGTTTCCATTTGGAAAATAATAGACAAAAGGAGTAGCTATTTTAGAACAGTAGATATGGTTGTTCCAGCAAACACCCATTTTTCATTTTTTTTAAATCAACCCCTTTAATGGGGTGGTTCTGACTAGGGGGGGTGAAAACTTCGAAAATTCCTAGCTAAGTTTAAGGTAAATATAAAAATAAATTAAAATAAATAATCCATATATAAATGTGGATTTTTTATTTTGGGTGGAGTGACCCTTAAACCTATTAGACAACCCGTATGTATATAATAATGGAGTAAGTTGGGGTAGGTAGGATTTAAAAGGAAGTGAGCCCGCATTTGGAAATGGTTGTAAACATTGTAAACATGTTGCAGGCCTACAATATATAAAATAATATAAAAATTAATAAATCGAAACAAACATGAACATTATTTCCAGACACATTAAAAATACATAAAATAATTCTATTATTTAGAGTTTTTATTACAATGATTGTAATTTCAGATGTAATTCTCCATTATGTAATTTCATTCGAGGATATTACTCTTGGCTATCTTCGTGGCACTTTTATTATCACTATAATGATATTATCAACATGGCGAGTTGATCAGTAGCGTTGATACAATGACAATAAATCCCGTGAAGAAAGTGTGGCTCATGATGGCCGCTAGAACAAAACAACACAATAGAGTAAAGCAAAGATATGTTCATGTTGCAGGATGTGTCCTTTATTGGACTAAGGCCGTAGCCGGGGGTCCCCCCCCTTGAATATTGACCAAATAACTGCCCTATTTATGGTTTCAACAAAACAATAAAATACGGGTATTCTAATGTTTAAGAAAGTACATTTCTAGAAGTAGTTGGTGATTGTGTTCATTATTGAGGTAACAAAGCTGGGTAGGCTAACACAACATAATATTTAACAAAGGGAATAGGAGGCATCAGTGAATGTGGAGGAGGGTAAGTCGTCTTTGAGATTAGGGAGTAAAACATTTCAAAGTGAAATTATTATAACGCTAGTTCCGAGAACACGTGTCACAAATGTGTCGGAAAAGAACAAAAAATCAGAGAGGGGTGATTTGAAGAGGGGAGGGGGTCTGGCTATCCACCCCCAACTGGTCACAGTTTGTGAAAGTAAGAACATTGGCAGTTGGGGAACAGCCTGTCTGAAGAACGAGGAGCTTAAGTTCCTCCACGGAGGTAAGTAACCCGAGTGTAATAGTCCAGTTCCTCCACGGAGATAAGTTACCCGAGTGTAATAGTTCAGTTCCTCCACGGAGGTAAGTAACCCGAGTGTAATAGTTCAGTTCCTCCACGGAGGTAAGTAACCCGAGTGTAATAGTTCAGTTCCTCCACGGAGGTAAGTAACCCGAGTGTAATAGTCCAGTTCCTCCACGGAGATAAGTTACCCGAGTGTAATAGTTCAGTTCCTCCACGGAGGTAAGTAACCCGAGTGTAATAGTTCAGTTCCTCCACGGAGGTAAGTAACCCGAGTGTAATAGTTCAGTTCCTCCACGGAGGTAAGTAACCCGAGTGTAATAGTCCAGTTCCTCCACGGAGATAAGTTACCCGAGTGTAATAGTTCAGTTCCTCCACGGAGGTAAGTAACCCGAGTGTAATAGTTCAGTTCCTCCACGGAGGTAAGTAACCCGAGTGTAATAGTTCAGTTCCTCCACGGAGGTAAGTAACCCGAGTGTAATAGTCCAGTTCCTCCACGGAGATAAGTTACCCGAGTGTAATAGTTCAGTTCCTCCACGGAGGTAAGTAACCCGAGTGTAATAGTTCAGTTCCTCCACGGAGATAAGTTACCCGAGTGTAATAGTCCAGTTCCTCCACGGAGATAAGTTACCCGAGTGTAATAGTTCAGTTCCTCCACGGAGGTAAGTTACCCTAGTGTAATAGTCCAGTTCCTCCACGGAGGTAAGTTACCCGAGTGTAATAGTCCAGTTCCTCCACTTGTATGAGGGTAAGGAAGTGTGTAGAGTCAACTACCCTCCACATTCTCCCCCCTTTGCTCCTACTCTCAATCATCCTGTTCTATACTTCTGTCTCTCGTAGATATAACATTCAAAGTCTCCAACACATCTGGTCAAGCTGGAAATGTTTCTCTTTGAACAATATACAGTTTTGATCTAAGTGTACAGGGGTGACCCAACCTTTTATCCAGCACAAATATCTAAATTTACTAGAAAAATAATAAATTATCTCTGGAACTACCCAGGTCGAGTCAATGGCGGTGGGACCCTTATTTTGTAGAGGAGGTGAATAACCAAAATGGGGTTTTGAGGAACTTTTCCCCATCCCCCCAGGTCTAATTTATTTCAGGGGCCCTTCCCCTGGAAAATTTGTCATTTGAATGCGTCTTTTAGAAAGGTCCTCGCCTGGAATACTTTTTGGAGAATATACTCCTCTCTAATCTATTAGGAGTTGTCTTATCTAAGATATTTTAATGTAGATGCCTCTAAAAGGTATTTGGAACGGTCTTAGTTTGATATAATTTTTAATTCGATGTCTATAAAAGATATTTGAAGTATTTTTTCTAAACGGAGTATCTTTCAAAATATAACAGGGTACTGGGATAAACCTAGAAGGTCAAATTTATTCCAGGGGTTAAAACTATTTTAATGGGGCAGTAACAACCCGCCTTTAACGCAATTTATGCAATTATTTAAGAGTTACTCAATATAAATTCTATAACTTGGAGGGAGGAGAGGCTATGCAAGTTTCTAAATGTTAAACAAATTGAAAACACTTCAACTATTTAATACCTGGCATTAATTAACATTAAAATAAACTTCAGATATTTTCTAGATTAATTTAATGTTTAAAATATGCTTTGTCTATGGCAGTTGGTGGGTCTGTGCTACTCCCTCCCCAAATGTTGGCCTGGCCACGACCTTGCTCTGGACCTTTGGCCTGGCTTCAGATGACCTCCAGTTAAACAACACAACAAATTGGTTAGGTATTTGTGTTAGTACTAAAACAGGTGGAAACTTGCGCTTATGACTTTATTAAAAGTTTGGTTCAAGAACTTAACTTAAAATATCTTAAAATTATCAATAATAACTAAATCATCGTCTAGCTTACACCAGTGAACACACAGTCTAAGCCGTCAGGCTTGCAGTATACTAGATTGTTGTTGATGGGGAGGTCCTAACTTCAACAAGTTCTTTTAAGGATTATTTTCCATAAATTATTATTTATCAATCTCATATTATCCTCACGCAAATTACTTCAATAAATCCTCCCAATTTCTTTGCTTTAGATTATGCACTTGTCAAACTTACTGATTATAACACATTGAACATTTAAAATTCTCAGAGGACTGCATTTAAAAAAAAACCACAATACTGTCACCCTCTTGAATAAAAATATTTCCAATTTTTTTCTTAAGTTTCAAGTTTGAAATTTATTACAGTTTAGGTTTACAATACAACAATTTACAATTATAATATCAATGTTTCAAAGTAAGTATTTACAAGTTACCAATCAAAATATCTGATCTCCTTGAGGTGTAAGTCTTACAAGTTTAATTTAACAAATTGATTTAATGGTGGACGGTGATAGAACATTGATAGAACTAGCTCAATATAGGGATAGGGTGTAATGAGGTTGATTGGATAGAACTATCTCGAGTTAAGAATAAGTTACGTACTTTTATAAGTGCTGTAATGCACTCTCCAGTTCCTAATGCGATAGTCAGTAAGTAATTACACTTGTTTATTTGCGGTAATACACCATGTCACGTTGTCTTTTAGTTGTAATTTGTAGTCACTGTACAAGGCCGAAATAAATATTTCCTATTTTATATTAGTTAGGCCCTTTTCCTTATTTTTAGTTGTTGACAACAAAGTCGTCCAGATTCATAACGACATGTTTCAATGCTATGGCTTCATCTTCAGTTCTGAGGAAAGCCAATGTAGAACTGTTACAAAAATAAATGCAATCGATTATGTCAGAAGGTAAAGGTAATGTTAAATAAGTGAACGATACTAATAAAAATATATAGAAAAGGGAATGTTGAGATAAGAGATATTTAGGTTAAATAACAAAATATAGTCCCACATTTACCTTGGTTTTGATGAAGATGCTGCTCGATCAGATATATACTGGAAAAAAGTTGTGGCTGTCAAACGAAAATTTGATTTTAACGTTGTATATGTTGGTGGAATTGACTAAAATAAGAATTTATTTTTTATGAAACGTTAGAAACTGTCGTTACGGTCGCAGAATAGGTAGATTATAGTATATTATAAGAGAAAAAAATGTAGATATATGTATAAATGTTTTAAAAAATGTAGAGAAAAATAAATAATATGAGGACAAAATAGAAATTAATTAAAATACTACCCTTCGGACTACTTGATGCGGCGTATTATCGTAAAGCTACAAGTTTATCTTTTTTAAATTTGTATTCAAACTAAATATTTGTTGACTTTAAGGCGTCAGTAGGTGTACACCCGACTAACACAGACTACCGGACTGTAAGAGACTGACATTCACTGATGTGGGGGATGTCAGGACGATATGTTGAATGTCTCACCTGCCCCAACATTTCTTTCTTGCGCTAGTTTCTGATTAGTGAGTGTAGTGGTGAGCACGGGGGTGACGGTTCTGTCACGCACCTGATCACGCACAGTGGCTGAGCAGCGCAGCACCATCACGCCCCCAGGACCCAGGAAGTGGTGCCGCTCCAACTGGAAGTGCAGACCTAGGGTCCTCGTGTGAAGCCCCTGAGTGTCTGTCTCATCCGTGGCAGGCTGCAAGCGCCACCGGTCCACCTGCACAAGGAACATCTACCGTCTGAACACCTGCACAAGGAACATCTACCGTCTGAACACCTGCACAAGGAACATCTACCGTCTGAACACCTGCACAAGGGACATCTACCGTCTGAACACCTGCACAAGGAACATCTACCGTCTGAACACCTGCACAAGGAACATCTATACAATGCGTATTTAATGTCAAAGTTTCATATTTTTTTCCTAAATGAATACAAAACGTTATAGTATAATTTGTGTTTCACGTGAAATGAAGTGTATGGGATGTATTTGGTTTTGTAAGCAGACAATTCACATTCTATGTGTTGAAGAGTGATGAGCTTTCTACCAGAGCCTATTATGACATATCGAGCTCATGTTGACATATCGAGCTCATGTTGACATATCGAGCTAATGTTGACATATCGAGCTAATGTTGACATATCTAGCATATGTTGACATATCGAGCTAATGTTGACATATCGAGCCAATGTTGACATATCGAGCCAATGTTGGCATATCCAGCCCATGTTGACATATCTAGCCAATGTTGACATATCCAGCCAATGTTGACATATCCAGCCCATGTTGACATATCTAGCCGATGTTGACATATCGAGCCAATGTTGACATATCGAGCCGATGTTGACATATCGAGCCAATGTAGACATATCTAGCTGATATTGACTCTCGAGCCGATGTTGACATATCGAGCCAATGTTGACATATTCAGCCCATGCTGACATATCTAGCCGATGTTGACATATTGAGCCAATGTTGACATATCTAGCCCATGTTGACATATCGAGCTCATGTTGACATATCGAGCCAATGTTGACATCTCGAACCGATGTTGACATATCTAGCCCATGTTGACATATCTAGCCGATGTTGACATATCGAGCCAATGTTGACATATTGAGCCAATGTTGACATATCGAGCCGATGTTGACATACCTAGCCCATGTTGATAAATTTAGCCGATGTTGACATCTCGAGCCGATATCATTTAGCGTCGCCGACCCTAAGTTTATTGCGTGTAAATACTTGTCTGGTCAACTCTACAACCTGTATTATTATTTACCAGGGGATTGGAATCACCCTGTATATATCCAGATAAGAGTCCCGACCATCGGAAGCCAATAGGACTGAGGCAGCCTTGGATAGCCAAAAACTCGGATAATACGAAACATTATGTAGATCCTTTACATAGAGAACTCCTTTCAAAGATTCCAATTTGTTTTCCATGCTAACAATAGAATATTCTTTCTCTTAGTTGGCGGTTAACTCACGACAATACAACTTACTCATTTTTAAACGTAGTAGACCTAGACTCTCAGAATGTAAAAAATATCGTGAACAATCAATAAGTTACAGCCGTAAGCGCTCAGATGCAGGCAACTGACTCGGTTGTAGAGTGGAGGACTAGATTATGTTTGTTGCTACAATATGTCACCCGTTGATTCCCTCACTAACCATACCAGAAGTCGGGATGGGCTTAATAACCCACTTCGGTGGCTGTGTGGTCTAACGCGCTACTCTCGCGGTAGACTATACTGTCTACTCTCGCAGTAGACTAGACTGTCGATAAGGGGAGTTCGAGGTTCGAATCTCGGTCGGGTGAACTGGGGGTGGTTTTTCCTAAATGATTTTCCACTCTCCCTCCACGCAAATGCGGGTTCACTTCCCCTATATTAAACCTTCCCAGTTCCTAACCCATTAGCGTAATTAGTACTTAAGCGTATAACCCGAACGGGTAGTAAACGCGGTGCTAAATAGATAAATAAATAAATAAAATAAAAATTAATTCGTTTGTTTGTTTGTTTGTTTACCTTGACCTCGTTGATGTACCAAGCCAAGATTGAAGGGGGGTTCGACTTTGCTGACGTGCAGTTACCAGACACGTAGTCCCCTACAGAGTACGATGACGTTATTCCTTCTATGACAGGGTCATCCCGGGGTAACGCTGTAACAAACACAACCATCACTTACTTGGGGAAGGTAAAACCTACAATTATTGACACAATGAACTAGTACATTTTTCACGGTTTACATTTAGGATTTATAAAGTATGATTTCAAAATGATCTTGTTTGGGATACCTCATTGGCACTAGAAGAACTTTCAAATAGCTGTGCGAGGTTTTACCAATTACTCTTTAAAACTACAATTAACCTGATAGTTGATGATCCGGCCATAGAAATAGTAATGAAGACCCTCGAAAATGTTTATTTTTGAACACCAATTTGTTAATCAAGAGAGCACAAGTGGCAAGTTATGGTAAAAGGAGTAGATGTGAAGTTTTATCCATCCATTAGCAAACATTTTATTTCATGTAGTTTTACTTATGAGCGGGCTACCCATCCTTTATTGTGAATTCACAACCAAACCCTTTTCATGCGATCTAGGGCGTGTTGATAGTTATTTAGCGTCCATTTGATCATGACATATCTTGATGTCACACAATAAAGAAATATTGCCATTGTGTTGTCAACAATGGTTAGCGACAAGCCATGAACTTTGTTAAAACTAAGAGATGTATAGGCTGATTTTGGTAGGAAATACAGTATCTGGTAGTTACTAAAGTTACTAAAACAGTTTTAATATATTCATACATCAAGTCATGTTATATGCAGCTGTCCCTTTTGATAGATATTATCAAGACATATAAAATAACACAAATACTATAAGAAAATGTTATCAATGTTGACCACAAAGAAATATGTTTTAATTTTCTCTGCTGTTCTTCCAACCAAAATCAGGCAATTCCTGTCATGGATTCAGGTAGTTAATTAGCTATTAACTAAAATAAAATTACCTAAGTTATTTATATACACCAACCTTAGTCCAGCCTACAGATAATATGACAGTCATTCGTATTAGTGGACATGCGGACTAAAGGTCAAGCTCGTATACTCTAGTTCACTGGTGACGAGGACATTAGGCTGGTTTTGACTAAATATTTTACCAATTTCTCTACATGCAAATAAGGCGGTGCTATAGCAGTATATATTACAATATTAATCATCAATACCTTCATGCTTTAAAATTGTAGGAACCATCAGACTCGAACATAAAATTAGTAATAAATGGTACGACACGATTTCACTTTGAAAAAAAAATATATGTCCATTTTTGAAATTTTGTAAATTCTAGAAAAAAAACTGTCGTTGGTCAATTAATATATAATATATATATTTGAGTTATTGATTTTTTATTAATTAATTTCTATCCAATTATATATTTTTTTAATTTTGTTGTTGTAGTATAATAAGAATTTAATTAATATACAGTTAAAATTATATTATAATGATTTAAAAAATTAAAGGACTACTAATGCCTAATATAGATATTAGGCATTGTATATAGGCATTATATATAATTAGCAAACTAACTAAAGTCATTTTTGAAAAATTGCAAACTAAAAAAAATCCATTTTCTAATTACACGTTGTTGAATTTTTCTCCAAACATATCATGTTATGACCATGTAAACTTCTTAACATGAAGTGTGAATGCTATTCATTGTTATTTCAGCTGCGGTCTCAGGCACAGACAGATAATTATACAAACATGGAGACAAAGAGAATTGAAGGGTTTGGTGCAATAATGTGCTATGCTACAACTAAGTCATGATACTATCATACCACCCATACGCTTCCAAACATAGCTGTGCAAGCATATTAATACTGATTTATTACAATTGGAAATTTGTGTCAAATTAGGGTAAAATAACTAGATTATGCCTATCAATAATTGATATTTTAAAACTTTAAGTATTAATATCACTGAATTTATATTTTGCACTGAGCTCATTTTGTTCGTGTGTTCCGGGGCATATACGACATCATAATATTAAGGCCAACAATTTTAATTATTACTCTACTTATCTATATAAGAAAATAAAAAATAGCCTATATTGAGAAACAATATTAATTATTGTGTTATTTGAATTAAGCTTATTCTATTAATGTTTATAGCATGATATCTATAAATTTGAACACATTAAATCACAAAGATGTCAATGTATATCGATTTTGAGACTAAACCAAGTTTAAAAACTATTTATGAAATCATAACATAAAATTTACAAATCTCATCGATGTTTTAAAAACATGTTAACGGGAATGCTGAGTAATATTTCAAGTGTCAATTATAAATGTTTATACGGAGTGATTTTGAATGAGCGTGCGAAACTAAATGACGGGAATAAATAACAACTATGCTGAGACGTGGAGCCCATGGTCAGCGATATCCCCGTAAGGCGCTGTGGAACTTCAAACATTTGGCGTGGTTCCTAAATATTAGGTAACCCGCCACACCGATCATGAGTTCCCCAACTCCAAATAATCTATATAGCAACCTTGTATTGTGACACAGGCATGGCCATACGATAACTATCACCAACTAACAAACACACAATAAACAAGGTACGAGTCAGCTACAGTAGCCCCATGGCTTCTTTGGTGCTGACTGACAGCTCACAGCTGACGGCTTTTAAAAGCTACCATACCAAATTATGTATCCCTACGCTGAGCCATATGATCTGCTAAAAACATGTGTTTAGCAGCTGTCACTTCTGACAGTCAAAATGTAGGTATATATGTTGACTGTCAGCTGTCAGTTGTGAACTGTCAGTCAGCACCAAAGAAGCCACGGGGACACTGTAACTCTGAGTGTGTAATCCTCTTGTATAGAATGAACCTGTTACAGTAATATTGTTTCCAACGTTTGCCACCAGGGTGTGTCGGCTTTACATTCCTGGTCTTCTACTGGTAGTGGTGGATATGTGACCATCTTCTGAGATTGGGACATCCTGTAGGTACGATTACCTTGGCTCGATTACATGAGGAATTATGTGGTGCAAGTACTTAGACCTAGATTAAACCTAATAACCAAACCGTGGAGAAATACCTATGGTATCGTTAGGAAACAAACCCATGACCTCTATATTAGTAGTCAGTAGTGCTGACCACTGGCCCAATAGGCTGTTCTTTGCTGTAATCATGTGACCTTTAGTTGGCTGGCGCACGACGGCTCAATCCTGCCAATAGCACCAACAAGAAACAACGTTGGCCAACATTTCCGACAACAAGCAACGTGGGCTGGTAGGTGATATTGCTGATCTAACTCGTGTCTCTTTTCACTATTCTGGGACCAACAATTTGTAAAATAACTTCAAAATCTGTAGTAGACATACGAGGGAAGATCCTATAGCCTCTGCCGTCTTCAAGCTTCAGTTCTGTCAGAAGCTTATTTGCATAGTACGAACCATTTTGAAGCACTTTACAGACCCAGCACCTACCCGTTTTCTATCTTCTTGAACAGCTCACAACTACATACAAAGCACAAACCATAGCAGCATCCTCCTCACCAAACATCTTTCACTAAACTGAGCTCTGGACCGGAAACAAATGTTTCATCATTTAGTTTGGACGTGAATGTTTCTTTAATGTTTGCCAACAATCTGTTTCCTATGTTGGCCAACAGTTTGGAAACAATGTTTCCAAATTCGTACTAGGCTGTACGGAGAAACGCCGGCCATAGAGCCCTTGTACTAACATTGTGTTTAAAGCACCATTTTACACCTTTTCCATGTATGTACGCTCATTTTAAATCATCGTGTATTTTTATATTATATACATTTTAAATAACGTTTTGAATAGTTAATATTTTATTGTAGAATTTTAAATTGCTTTTTCCAAATACATTTAGGGCCGGTCTTATGACTCCTGGATAAATATTAATCTTGCCGATAAATATCTTTATCTGGTCGATAAGTTAAAACTGCGTCTTATGACTGNCTGGTCGATAAGTTAAAAGTGCATATTATGACTGTCAGGTAGCATTTATCTGCTAGATAAAATGTATTTATCCATCACATTTTTATCGGGAGGTTCAAGTACCTGATAACTTTTATCTAGAGGTTAAAATGGTTGTTGCCATAGTGACGCGTTGCTTTTCATGAGGTTTCGCCAATCAGAATCTGTTTTTAGGTTAAAATCTTGGTTCACGTGTTTAGTAAGCACAGGCCCAGGCTCGAACTATATAAAGTTAGAATATTTAATTCACACTTTTATACAAATTGACAAGCTATTTGTAGAGTTATATTTGTATAGGAACAAATTATCAAAATGTGAGTACAATAAATGAAATTTTGTAAACGTTGTACCCAACTATTGACCACATTTTGGCAGACACCGAAATTAATACTTTCAAGACAACCTAGCTTCTGCACTCACGTGACACCATCTGTTTCTTCGCACTCGTTTAGCCGCCATTATTTAACAAATGTTGAGCGTTGTAGCCACTAGCCAGGTTGTAGCGGTAGCAGCAGGATCTATACGCATGCGCGCACCAGTAAAAACAGTAGCAACCTTACGATTTCTGTATAAAAATATATTTATCCTACAGAAAGCTATCATGCAGATAAACTCAGTTCAAAATAGGCGTAAAATGTTAAAGTGGCTGATAACCTCTATCTGGTCACTAACTTTAACCTCCCGATAGCAATATTTACCCGGTAGTCATAAGAACGAGCCTTAATAATATTATTATATTCTGTACTCTGCCTTAGCTCTTGAATTTTTACTAATCGATTAGTAGAATATATCCATATTCATTGGCGTCATTATCTCATAATTTTGTAGGAGGGGGGGAGGGGGGAGAAACGAAAATACCAATTTTTACTCTAATTCAAAGAATACATATTATTTTGTACCAAAACAATAACACGAATAATATTATAGTGATGGAATCAATTCTACAATACATACAAATAAATCTTCCCTAATCATTTATACATCGCTTCAAACGTGAATTTTAATTTTTATGAATAAAATAAATTATTGTATATAATTATTACGCTATCAAAAAAAATATAATTTGTAAATGTTATTGGGGGGATTAACAATGCCCGTGTCTGTATTTAGAAATTATTTCTATAATATACTAGCGGAAGTACCCGGCGGTGCTTGGGGTAACTGCGTCGTTTATTGCGCGGTTACCCTGAGGGGGACGCTTTGCGTTGTTTCAAACAAACAGAAAAAGAAATCTTCATTTTATTTCTACCTTGTGGGTTTTTAATTACGGTAATTAAAAAAATGTAGACAAAATGTTAACATTCTAACTTCAAGTGTCATATGTTAAATTTCAGACCGCCTGCGTGTCGTGTGATAGACATCACTCAATGCTCAGGACAGGCAAACTATTAGTTTTATAAATATATATAAATAATGTATATTATATGGTGCGCATGCGTGAACAGAAAATATCCGTTGTACAAGATCTTGCTGGTAGAGAACTGTGTTTGGTAAGTGGGGTGGAAGCTCCCCTGGGGGTTAAAACGGGAACTAAGAGAGAGTCCCTGGGATCTTTATAAGAGAAGCAGAAAGCAGACCTCAACCTGGTGCTACATAATTGAACTGCTTGACGGAACACGGCGCTCGGATGATGAAACACGCCGGAGGAGCTATGAACAAGTACAGCGGTAAGTTTATATGCAAAGTAGTGGTCCATTATTAAATAATATTCATATTTGATTGCAGTTGATTCAGTGGGGGGTTACTGATTATTCAGCTCTGTGTTTGGATTGAACTAGTTGTGAAAAGAGGCTTAAGCTTGTAAACGAAACACTGCCGGGCCGAATTGAAGGGGGTGGTCTCTGGGGATTCAACACTCCCTTCTCGAGATTAATAACTTACTATTTGGCCCCAGGAGTTATACAGTTCATTGCCACACTAATAGTATTACACCCTATCCCTATCCATAAGGTAGTTCTATCCATTACACCTGATCTATTTCAGGTTCACTATAGTGTTATCCTCCCATCTGCGTGTAGGTATTCCTTTTGTCTCACCTGTCGGGGAAAGTAACCCAAAGTCACGACAGATAGTCTGTCCTATTTCTCTAACTCGTCCCTCACACAACAAAATATGTCAAGCACGGCCTAGCACCTCTCGACAATGGTGAGTTATTTAAAACTGTTCTATTTTATTACTATCCATCCGGGCTGTACGCACATACATAATTACGCTAATTAATTAAAGATTAGGAAGGTTGAATTTAGAGGAAATGTACCCAAATTAACACGGAAAGAGAGTAAAAAAAACCGTTTAGAATAAACCCTCTTTGTATATCCGACCAGGATTGTAACACATTCCTCTCGGTCATCGGCAGCCTAGTCTGTTGTGAGAATGACACCTTAAACCACGCAGCCACCAATGTGTTAGTGAGAGTTAATTTAATATAAATTATTAATTTCATTAATAACCAATAACATCAGTTGACAAAATATTTAAGTCGATAATTTTGAAGGGTCTAGAAAGAAGTCAGTTCCATAAAATTAAATACAATTGCAACGTTTTATAAAATCTAAATTACCACTAAGCTCATTAACATTTACTGACTTACGCTATTTGACTTATGAATGTTCCTTTTAATATCATGTTAAAATGTTATCAACGCCGACCCGCAGTCAAACCAAACAGATAGTTTGTACTTAGTGACGTGTCCACTGCTTTGGTCGTTACTGAACACTCCCTTGTGACCACACCTAGTTCACGTTAGCTGCCATTAACTCCCGAATTAATGTTGTCTCTTACCTGATCGTGTTCAGCTTCACACGAAATAAAGCAACGACGAGAAATGTACAGTTTGTTATCAATGGTAATCTGTTACGTTGGCAGTCTTGTGGCTGAGGTTGAACTCTCCATTCAAACTGAAAGTGTATGTTGTGCGCTATGGGATACGATATTATTCCTAGACAGAAATATACAACGAGTGTATTCATTTGACGTAAATTAATTTAAATAATTGTTCCGTATTTAGGATCTATAATAAAAATATTATATGTGAACAGTTTTAAAAATAAACTATTGTTCTAGAATAATATATAAATAAAATTACTTCCGGGTAGATAAGGAATCAAATCACTCTTAGTCTTCATGGGGAGAGAGTTTATTTGTTTGAATTCTTTGAGATATAAAAATATCCAGGACATAGTTGTAATACTATTTTTTTAAATAAAATAATACCAACAAAAAAATCACAAAATCTCACCATATTAGATCGAAACATATAAAATTGATTAACTATGATTTAAGTTTGATTAATTATTGTGAAAATGTTTGCATTAACATCAAAGGGTAAGACCGAACTATTCTAAGCAAAGTTCAAGCCAATGGAAGAAATCTTGGGCTTTTGCAATTAACTGTACAGAACCGGCAAAGATTGGGAGATTGAAATGAGATTTACGTTACGGATTTAGCCGCATCAAATATATTCTTAAATTCAAAATTAAACTTGGGTAAGAGAATCGAACCCAAGACCACTGGATTAACGCACCAATTCTCAAGTCGCCAGTGGTTGTGGTATCAACAATAGCTCGTTGTTAGCCAATCATTTCCACACGTCCATTACAGACTTTGCCTTAAACTACGAATGTTCTTCAGAAAGCCACAAATCCTGGATACTCAATGGTAGAACAATGGCACGCTAAACAAAGAACTCCGGCTTCGATTCTAGTGTCTAGGTTTCATTTGTAAATTTACAAATATAGTTAAATATGTCTGAAAAAATGTTGTCAGTTTTAATTCCAAATTCATGTTTCAAACCTTTGTTTGTTCACCCCAATGTGCAACCTCTTTTAGAAATATACACATTTCGATTAGTTTAAATATTTATGTCAAGATTTTTTTAACCGGATTACTTGTGAGTTTTCCAAATTTTAGACAGCACTTGACTAATTTATTTAGGTTTCAAAAACGAAATAATTAAATTATCTTAACTATTTACTGAATAACATGTATTTGTCTAAAACATTTGAACGAAATTAGTTAACCTGAAAAAACTACATATTTACCAAACACCTCCAAGATGGACAAATACTTGTTAGTTACCTTAATTAAAGTAATTAGCGTATCCTCTAATAATAACTTAACGTTTATATTATACGACATTAAGTGATTACGTTTGTTTGAATTCAACTTTAATTTATATTGAAGAATAATCTACAAAGAATGTCTAATTTGGATACGGTTTGATGGCGAGTCTAATATCTATAAAATGGTAGTTTATATTGAAAATGCTAATGAGGCAAGCAGGCCGTCAGGAATGACAGGAGATGAAGGAAGCTTTAACTCCCAAGGAAACGGAACAAAGATCTAATTCCAATTCAGTTGCTCGCTAGAAGATGAACTTCATGAAATAATAATCCGATTGTTGTACAGAAGATAAGACGCTTGTGCTAATTTCCGAGTACGAGTAAATCTTTCTTCTTTCACAGTTTCCGCTACAACCCTCTCTTTTATCATTCTTCCTTCTCTTACCATTCTTCTCTCTACGCGAATCTACTTAATACACTCGAACGATAATGTAATGAAAATATATATTAATTACTTTTTAAACTTAAAAGTATGTAGGTATTTAAATATTTTCTTTATAGTAAGTGTATTTCGAGTGATAATTAGACGAGAAACATTTTAAATAAAAAATGAAAAGTTTTAGTAAAATGCAGCCCTTGACCAAGAAGTGTTGATATTAACCAAACTCTACTGATTGATTCTAATGGGGCAATGTTTTATTTATTTAGACCCAGGATGTATTTTACCAATAAAACAACCAAAACACTGACCTCAACTCCCATTCTAGTCGCACTTTAACGACGTGAGTCAATTCGTGATTATCTAAACCGATGGGGGAGTTTGATCGGATTTGTAAACAAATATAAATGTACGTCTTTATTTTGCAATGTTCAAATTAGGTTATCATTACTTCCGTTAAAACAACAATTATGTGTTTCAGTTTTTAATTAAAGAGTTAAATATTCCACATTTGTCAAAATGGCGCCGCGCAGTGATCACTCCCCAAGTTCCCCTGCTGTACATTCTCCACCCCGTATTCCGTCCGTTAAATCAGTCGATCAGTAACATTGATGGATGAGGCTCTACGTTTCCAAATCCTTTACCTTCCTCCTCTTATCCTCTTTTTTTTACGCTTCAGTGAATCCTTTTACGTTCTTTCGTGCATCCATTCAAGGAAATAATCAGGTAGAGTAGACGGACTATTTTTCATTGGATGAAAGCTGATGAGCTATGTATGGATGCAAACATGAAGAGGTTTTCATCTATTTTTTTAAATGTATTTCTAATAAATCAAATACTGTATTATTATATAATGTTATTTACTTTAAACTAGATGTAGTTTTATTTCGATGTGTTTTTAAAATATAAAAGGTTTAAACATGCACATTAAAATAGGCCCCAGTTCACCCAACCTAGTATACACACAAAAAGACTTTCAATGTGTATAAACCTGATCTAATGCGACATTTTCACGTCAGACTGGGTTTACAGTGATGGGGGTATCAGGGTTCGAAACTAGGTTGGTTATTAAACGTTCTTACACTTTCTCTTTCCACGCTAATGTAGGTACATTACCTATATTTTACATCATTCCAACTCCATTGATTTAAATATAGTGATCTGAACGGACAGCGAGTCAGGGTTCACCATACAAACTATACTAGGTTCACCATACAAGCTATACTATGTTCACCATACCAGCTATACTATGTTCACCATACAAGCTATACTATGTTCACCATACCAGCTATACTAGGTTCATCATACCAGCTATACTATGTTCATCATACCAGCTATATTAGACCAACAATAGACACAGCAGTCCTATGCAGTAACTTCTACACAAGGTCATTATATTCCATTTCTATCAAATGTTTGTTCCTCAGCCTTTGTCCTTACATACATATACACATCAGAGTGTTCCAAGACAATTAGCAGTCAATAAAAATAAATGCACGATCACAACAAGATCACACTAATTTTGCCTTGTCAAATTTGAATTTGGCCAACAAAGATGATTTATTTTATGGTTTAAGAAATTTGCTTCTATTGGAACTATATTATTTTTCTTTCAGCTAAATTTAATTTGCATCTATATTAGTAGTGTAAATTGACTATAATTTTTTTTATAAATGATGCTTTTTATTTTTATATCTGGTTTTCTGAATATTTAATTAATTATTTTTGGTGAAATTTTTAACCAGTTAGAAAACATTCTATTTCGAGTAGTAATAAAAATTACTTGACATACTCGTAATGAAATTCCTGGCATAGTCACTCAATCAATTGCTAAGGCAGATTAGATATCAAAATGTGAAACAAAACTTTTAAAAAATGACATTTATAATTTATAGCAAAAAAGTAATGACCTTTTTTCATATCATCCGGTTGGGAAATAGACTAAGCTCATTGCACGAAAATCTATAATCCCGGTACTACTGGGCTGGGCTTAGGATAGTTACAGCCTTGAATGATCTACCAGATTATTTTCTGACAATCAGCCAACAATCATAATGCTGCCCACCTAGTCATGGATGACAACAATATACCTACATTCCCCTAGAGGGAAAAAACCGCTCACAGTAGACCCAACCAGGATTAAAACCCCGATCTCCCCATCAGGCCAGTCTAACATGAAAATGACGCCTCAGTCCAATCGGGCACTGAAATTGATTATTTTTACTATTAATAACAATGTCAAGTAAAATGAAAACGGTGCATTGGCGCATAAACACCCGATGAGGGGGCTCTTCTTTGTGCGATGTTCTATATTCAATAATAATGTGTGTTGCCTCTAGCAGTTCAAGGAAAACAATTAACCATACTTAGTATTAATTAAGAAATTGATTACAAATGACACGTATACATAGTCATCAAGACGGATATTTTTTGTTTATCGCATCGATAATCTACCAATGAGCTACCAAGGAACTATACTCAGACGCATATTGGCATACTCTGATGCTCACTGAATGGAGAGCACGAGCAATTGGTAACACCATATGTTGACTGAGCTTCAGGGGCGGTTTGTCGCATTTCGTAAAGTTTACTGAAACGAGGGAATAAAACATATTTTAATTAGTATGGAGGGGTGGAATGAAAATAACAAAATGGACATTGGTTTTGGATTCACGTGCGGCTACACTGCTCTATGGGTGGCTGAGTGAGAACCTACCATTGACCAGTGTTTTACACATCTTACTTATCCAAGCAGGGCTTTGAGACGCCAGTGGCCGCCACCAGAGTTGATGAAGTAGTTCCAAAGCCCCTGGGAACTAGGGAGACTGTTGTAGAAGGCCAGTGCAAGCTTTCGGAAGTGGTCCTTGATGGAAGTCATCTCCAGATTCCGGTAGAGAGTCACGCTGCAAACATACCATGGGGTGTCCGCAAGGATCCTCAGACATGGGTTCTCGAAATCCTGCATCCTCATCACACACATGTCCACCAGGTTACCCCAAACGGGACATTGGCCTGAACAACTGCTTGTACAGTATCAGTCCGTTTCTTGTGGAAAGGATTCTCTGCCTGTGGGCCTAGGCATCCCAGCCTTTCCCTACTCTTAGTAAGTCTTTCAGTAAAGTGTAATCTTCAGGTAAGTTTGGTGTACAACGTAACTTCCAAGTACTTATCGCTGTCTTCCCATCTGATCTGGTTTCCGAACATCAGGAGAGGAGCCGGCCTGTAGTACTCTCTCTTCCATGTGAAGAGCACTTATGTTCTCTTTTCCACGTTGATTTCATCCTCCAGGACACCCCTCCAACTGCATCAGGTGAGTTTGGAGTCTTCTTTACAATGACGTCCCCCTCCAAGACTCCTCTACTAGAGCCATGTCGTCTGCATATAGTGCCAATTGAGTGTCTGGGGATTTAGGAATATCATTCGCATACATACGGAAGAGAACAGGACCCACTAGGAAGCCCTGAAGCACTCCAGCCCAGATGATTCTGACTTAGAATGTGAAGTTGCCAAAGGTTGGGGAGGAGGTAAAGTGGGACAGATAAGATTGTACAAACTTAACTAGGTAAAAGGAAAGGTCTAGGAGTTTGAAAAGGATTCCTTCGTTCCAAACATGGTCGAAGGCTTTTGTCACGTCAAGGGAAATAGCATTCGGTTATCCTGATGATGTTGAAATTCCTCGTGACCTACTTGACAAGGCGAACAAGCTGGTGGGACGTCGTGAGTCCAGCCGAAAGCCAAACTGTCTGTCAAACAGCATGTCCCCCTTCCAAACATGGTTTTGTCAGTCAAAGTATCTCGAACACCTTGCTCAAACAGTTGAGCAAGCTGAATGATAGGTGATAGGAAGCTAGGGATATGTTCCTACCCGGTTTGTGAAAGCAGAGGAAGTCGAGCAGGACGGCATTGAAAATGTATTGTCTTCAAGGACGTGTTTCTGAGGACCTAGTTTCTGATACCATTCTGTCCTAAGGCTTTGTTTAATCTTAAAGCAGATAGTGCAGACGACATTTATATCACGTTTGTGTGTTTGGGTGTATCAAAAAATCTGTAAGAGAACTCCTAAACGTTCGATTGGCGGTGATTTGTTTCTTCGCTTGTGAAATTCTGCTGGTGTTAAATTACCGAGGTAGAAACAATAATATTTCATAGGTATTCTATAGGTAAGCTATGATGAATTTTAATACTTTATTTATAGCTCTGTAACTCTATATTAATTTCCTGTAATGTTCATCTAGTCGTCCTGTAATTTCTGGGAACTGTAAAGCCAGAATGAAGTAAAGGTGGAGCTGTGAAACATAGTCCAGCTGCGTTCTAATGACTGTTGGATTTGTTTTGTTTCAGATGGTGCCAGCGACTATGAAAAGAGGCAGGAGAGGTATATGGGAAAAAAGAGAGCCTCTGAAAGTCAATGGATGCCATTCTGCGAGGTGAAATCTACGTTAGGAAAGCATTCTCAGAATAAAAAAATCCCTTTAAGAACGTTTAGAAGGTACGCGGAAGAAAATAAACAAGAGAAGTGTAAATTATGTCGTGAGGCGACTCTAGCTGAGGAGCAAGAACAAGAGTTGTACACACGGATAGGAGGATTGGCAGCAGTGGTTTACCTGATAGCACCAAACTTAGTCCTTCTATGTGTCTACAAATTTTGCAGCACTAATCAAATTAAGGACCAATTTTTCAAGTGGTCAGACCACAGCTGAGAGGAAGTGTATGTGCGTTTTTAATGCTCGAATTCCACAAATCACCATCAGAAAAACTCAAAAACCTCAATCCCACCTGAGCACAAAAGCTAAACAGGTTTGTTGTTTCTAACCGAGCGAAAAATTCTTAACTTCTTGTTGTGTTTAAAATATAGTAAGACGATATTAATATTTCTTCAAAAACCAAGACAAATCATTCCCTTCCCTCCTGGCTACGACTTTGACATTTATAATACGTTTTAGAGGTATTGTAGAACATAGTCATCCAATAGTAATTTGTTATCTTTTGCCTTTTTAAAAAACTTAGCATATCCTATGTTGACTACCCGGTTAAGATGAGCCGTGTCTGTGTACAGCTCCCGTAGTTCCCAAAAGTTTCTTATTCTTATTCTGGTCTCACTTGCATCACTTAGGTAACCCACAGTGTGGGCTGTTGTTTGTGCGCGACTGGTTGCATACGAGATTCTCGGTAGAGGTCGGAGGTTAGACTAGGTCTTGTGATGAGACTGGTTGGGTCAACGACTGACCTTGACCAGGAGAGGGGCGCGTTGTGCGCTACGCTATTTTATCCGTCACCGTTCACTTCTATGTAACTAAGTGTTTCTTTACGCAACATCCATGCGTTATTGTGCCAACTAATGTGATGCCAATATTTGGCGACTATTTAAAGTCTGTTGGAGGGCGCGCGTGGGTGTAAAGGTAAGGCTTGCGTCTTATTTAATTTGACGGTTAAAGGAAGGTGGGACGAGTTCAGGGGGTCTAGGACTCACTTTAATAAAACGGCGTGAATGTTAACGGGTGGGGTATCTTATAAATACCCCCGACTAATTGAATGGGTCCTGGAGTAGAAGAAATGTGCCCAAATTTTATTGAGGGAACTAGCTATCAAGGGTATCACGCAGAAGGGTAAGGTGAAGTAGCAGAAAGATTAAAACTAAATTCATATAAAACGAAAGAGCGCTGATGGGTCCTTAAAATTTGTGTAAGGAAAGTTGAGCTGAAATTAATATAGTACGATTCTACACATCTATATGAAATACTGGGAAGTGTCTCACCCATGACTGTCATGTTGCCACTGGCGACCACGGTGTTGAAATTAGGAGCTTCTGTTGACACCTCGCATCGGTAAGTACCGCTACTGTTGAAACTGAGTTGCGTCAGCTTGATTGTATTCATGTCGGAGGCGTTCAGCTGGGGAAAAAACAGTTCAATCCTTACTGTTGTGTAGAATAACATGAGTTTATTAGACTCATTTAACAACACACAATAATTCCCATGATTAATACTAAATGTACTAAATGACAAGGGAATCGTTGCACTGATGGCTGCAGATTACCGCAGTAGAATGTATAAAAAACTTTTTATTGGTAAACGTTACTTAGGATGAGCAACCACTCTACTATACGAGTACATTCAAAGGTTTACTGGTTAAATACAAAAACTTTCCACCACATTTTGAAATGTTGGTGTTTAATTTTAAGCATGTTTCCCCCTCACGCCACGAGGAGCGCTTTAAAACGGCCCCTCTTCTAAATCTCTATCTATCTGTTACACCATACCACTAAGTAATAATAGAGTTATTTATTTTAAACATGTTTCCCCCTCACGCCACGAGGAGCGCTTTAAAACGGCCCCTCTTCTAAATCTCTATCTATTTGTTACACCATACCACTAAGTAATAATAGAGTTATTTATTTTAAACAAATTGAAATATTTTATTTACTAATATACATTTCAATAAAGGTTCACGGGGCGATGTAAACAAAGAATGGTTGTTAAGATAAACTCCTGAGAACAGATCAGAAAAGATGGAAAGTAGCTAAGAATATCGGGGTTTTTCGTTGGAAGAAACTATTTTCACTGATATTCTGGCACCGTACCCTTTAAAATAAACAGTTGTTTGTCACTATCGAATTAGCCGTTTTCAAAAGACTTCAACTATCGTAAATAGGCTTTTTACTCTCGTGATCTTAGTTCATTTTACTCTCGTGATCTTAGTTCTTTTTACTCTCGTGATCTTAGTTCTTTTTACTCTCGTTATATTAGTTCTTTTTACTCTCGTGATCTTAGTTCTTTTTACTCTCGTGATCTTAGTTCTCTGTAGTTCCTATAAATCTAGATAGTTTACCATTGTAGGTGACAACTTACATCAACGTTGATGCCCGACACGGGGAGGGAGTGTCCGTGAGGATTGTTGCCCGGGATGTACCGGAAGAACTCGAAGTCATCTTTGTACCATTTCACAGAGTACAGTTTGCCACCTGCGAGGTCGAAGTCACAGCTGAGTGTTGTGGTCTCGTGCAGATCGGCGTGCGTTGGGACGTTCATTTCTAGGAGCTTTAACTGCTCCGATCCTGGAAAACAATCAGGCATTTCAATTGTTTGCACGTGAATTCAGGAGAAGACAAACTTTACATCTAATGCGCATACATCTCATAGCTAGGAATGTTTTAAGGAAAATGTATGTACATTACCGTAGTTAAAATTATAAACTACTTATAGCTAAACTTTTTTTTTAATTGTAAGCACGATACATTTTGTGACCTTTTTATTCTTTTCTATAACCCTCTTTATCTTAATGTAATATCGATGTTATGGTTATAGCTCAATACATAATCAAATGTAATAATATTATTGATAAAATCATCTTAACGTAATATATTTTCTTTATTGTACAGAAATAAATTGTTCTAAAAACGTGTCTCAAACGCGGAGAAAGTCAAATATCAATGCCAGGAATACTCCCGCTAGCACTAGGGCGGACATAAAGAGACACCATCAAGTCACACTAGTCTAACACATTATATAGGTCAGAGACATTTCTAAGTGGGAACTCATCAGCTCTGTCATCCACTTTTCTGGGGAACAGATATCTCCTACGAGGTTCCTCTAGCTCATCATGGCTCTGTCCTTCGAGTGTAGCCACGCACGTAAAATGTGAGCAGTGGACTATTCAATGAGCAGCTATCCCGTGCCCAACATTGATCTCTGTCTTCACCGGACAGCTGAGGAAAAAACACCCTCCTTGGCCGGATTTTATTAGCAGCAGGAGTTTGCCCTTCCTTCCATGAGTTCTGAACTCTCACCTAGGGGCAGTAACCCCTCGAAGGAGGTCAGGCTCGTAGCCTCAGGAGTCACCCTAAAAGGGCTTTCAACCTGAATTGCCTAGTGGGGACTTCGTGGAGGTGACCTGTCCAGCTTTCTCGGAAGATACTAGCTACCAACAGCTTAGAATGTGGTGAGCAGGGGGCTCCTTCCCCCATTCATTCCCACTTAGATGACCTCAACAGAGTTTAGATGTTGGTTGGGGTCCACCACCCAGGAGGCACTCTGACAGGATTACCGGACGATGAACATCCCGCAAGACAGAGTAGGGAGTCTCTTGTCCAGTCAAAGTTAGGGCAGTCGCCACTAGGAGTAGCACATTTCAAACCCTTGAGCTTCCAACCCTGACCCGACACTATCCCCCCAATATGGTGGACAGCAATAATAACACCAGTGGCGTATCCTGGTAATACGAGACAGTTGCGCTGCTACTTAAAATTAATATGTACTCCTATTTAACCCCTTCCCCTCTTAATTGAAAAACCAACTATAATCAATTACGCAACAATAGTTATTGAGCTGGAAGAAAAAAATATTTACCAAATAGTTTATAGTGTGTATGTTGAAAGAGTCATCACATTCGTCATGTCCTCGGAAAGGAAGATCCTGTTTACCTAGGAGGCGTACCGCATCAATCAGGTGTTTCAAACTGTCTCGATTCTTTTTAACAAGTTCATTATTTTGGGTGATATCTTTATCGAGATGACCATTAAGCATGATGTCCACTCTTTGTCAGCCAAACATTTTCGATTGGAAACAACATTAAACAGGGTTCTTCGTCTTTTCGTGTCCCATTTGACCAACGCTGCCTCAATACAAACTCTCGAGTAATGGTGGACGGTAGGTAAATTTAAAATCAAAGTTCATTTTATTATTGAATTATATTCCTTATCTATCCATGGTGTTATTGCTACAGAATTTTGAAATAAACAAGAGAATTCAATTTATTAGCATCTTTACTAATCTATTGTATTGTAAATTTAGTATATAAAACATGATGTTTGCAATTTCCTAAGCATGTGTTGCATTCTTTTAAACTAGGGATATTGAATAAATGTTCAGACGATTACCGGAGTTTTACAAATTCAACCATAACAAGATATTTATTTAAAATAAATATTTAAATGTCGGAAGGTCGTGAGTCAAATAGAACATTTAAAATTTTCTTAATCTCTTTCCAACGTAGTAAAACAATTGTATATTTCTTTTTTAATGGCCGCTATGTGTTTAGTTGACAATAAAGTACCGAAAGTTATACCAGCGCTTTCAAATGGTGAGTATATTCATAGTAAAAACAGATAAACACGTATTTTTTCAGTTAAAAATGTCAATACCACGATTGTCGAAGATACGCTAGTTTTGTAAAATGTTATTGTGATTGAAACTACCATTATCATTTTACAGTACTTACCTTTTCTAATTTAAATTAATATTGATTCTTTAAAAATTAATGTAATCATTTTCAAGCCTAAGCATCGCAATTTGCAATGTAAATCTTCTTCTTTTCCTTTTATAGCCATTAAGTAGGCCATGTTTTCAACGTAAATGGTTTTCAAACTTGTTTAATATTCATTGGACAACGCCCTTTATTCAAAACTTTGTAGGCGACAGGTAAAGTTTATGAAAGTTAAACTTTTATTTTGTTTGGTAATAATTTGATGTGACATTCTCAATTTCCTCAACAAATTAATTTGCCAAATTTCTATTAAAAGAATAACTTTGAAAGTATGTAAATTATTAATGGTCTTGCATATAAAATGTTTAGTAATAAAATTAATGACTTTGGGTTTTTATATTACCTGTGTACATACAGAGTAAATAAAACCAACGATGAGTTTGACTGAAAAATCTTTTCCATATTTTGTTTTTTATTTATCTATTTAGAACCAAAATTAATTTTAGTGAAAATATTAGAAAGTGTACTATAGGTTATATACCAACTTCATTAAATGTATAAATATACTATGGACTTAATATGCTGTGTAATATTTTACTCTATGTTCTTGTATATACAAATATAATATATCATTAAAAGCCCTTTAATTTTTTTAAACCATATTAATTCATGCAGTTTATACTATCACCATTAGACACCTTAGCTCAGTTTGTAGCGTTTCTGTCTACAGAGATAACAGTCCAGGGTTCGATTCCTGGAATAGCCCGAGAATTTATAATTGGTGAAATGTAGATTGACTCTGTCAAACTGATTAATTAAGGTCAGGGGGCTGGATGTTGGAGCTATTATATATTTAAATTAGTTGATAATTCATGTACTGATACAACCAGTTGGTTCAGAAAGTGCACATTAAACATCTCAAATAAATGGGGGGGGATATATATATATATGACCTAACACGTAATTTTATTTCAATATATCGAGGTAAAAATTTCGAATTCTTTGTTTATGACTATAGCATTTTTTATTTACTCTCCACCTCTTTGAAAACTACTAAGCCTAATGTATATTTAAAACCAAATTAATTAGTTGATAATTTATAAATATTGATAGAAACCTAAATAATTACTGATCGAATACTCCGAGCATTCGGACCGTTTGTTGGTGCTCGACTTGTTACCGACAATTCTACCACGAACAGGACAAGAACTGGAGCTCAGTCTCAAAATGGATTTGATTGTGGCGGCTGGTTCGTTCTTTGTGCTGTTTGCGTTCACTAAAAATAATAAAAAGAGGGACAGGAAAATGTGAATAAGGCGGCAATCCCATCATCCTGTGAAAATAATAAACTACTTAAGAGCGCGCAATAGTTATTTTATTTAGTTATTTATTAAAGTCCATGTTGAGGGTTCCACAGCACCGGGTTTTCTTAATAGATATCTGTTAACCTCAAACAGCGGCCAACTCCATCGCAGCAAACACTTAAAACGGTCCGAACAGGTGCGAAAACACGTTTTCACAGAGCACAGGCGAACAACTGACCTCCTTTGAGCATTCCCAAAATACCGACAGAGTTCGGTTCCATTCGGCGCGTGTTCTCGGACAGGTGTCCACGTGAGCATTTTACTCCAACCGAACGCGCACGAACGAATGCTCAAGTGAATACACACCTTAAGTTTCAACTCATCTCTACTAAATCCGCTATGTCCGATATGTTCGGCACAGGAGAGCCAATCAAATCTCAAAACTAAACGTCTCAAATCAGTGTGCATGCGCATTTGACAACGCATGCGCTGTGAAGCCAGAAGAAAGCAGACAGCTTAGTTGGCCGTTGTGAGGAGATTTGAAATAGCTCGTCAATGTAAAGTGTATTGGATTTTGCCACGACACAGTGTTATAATTTGTAAACATTCATTGGGAGAATGATTTAAAATATATGTTTATCTGCTAGAAAAGAAAACATGTTGATAATCGGCTGTTTGTAGTTAGCGTTACAATACACCATGTGTCAACGTACAGCTCATGAGTTGCTGTGCCACTCAAACAGATTCTGCTTTCTATTTTATGCGAACGTATGACTCAAGCTTTATTCACGGACTATCCGTTGATCAAAAGTAACGAACGCTTAATCAAAATAAACATCTAGCTAGCCAATAACTACTGTGGTGTGACTTTTCAATCAATTAATTCCGTCTGTTTATAAACCTCCGTGGTCACACGGTATAGGATGGTAGAATCGTGACTGACTGTGGAGCGGTTTTTGTTTCACACGCCAAGGTTGATTGTTGTTTTTCCTGACTGAAATGACTTGACACAACATCCATTCGTTTTTTCAGATGTCCGATATGATTCTGACACAGTCTGGAGTCACCGATTGAACTAGGGCATGACTTACACAATAACTTGATGCAACACCCAGTCCTCCTGGATTCTATCAAGTGTCACACCTGTCTAACAGGTGTACTGAGATAACACCAGGTGTATTGTTCACAGAAGCAGCTCACTAATATTGCCGTTCTATTCCTGACCAAGCTATTAGCGCTCTCTGTCGGGTGACAGTGAAGACATAAATCTGAAGCTACTTCCACACATTATATTTCTCAGTCTTCTGTGAGAACTGATCATGAAAGGATGCCATATTGTTTTGTTGTTAACATTGTTTTGACAACTTTAGGATAGTGTCATCAGTTTGCGATTAAATCGAAAGTTAGTTGGATATCATCAATTTAGTGTTCCAGGAATATTCTGTTACTTATATTTGCTACACCCGATCCTTGTTTCCAAAATATATTGTTCTGTTGTGTGTCATATCTCTGTGATGTAATCAAGTGTGGGTTGAGCATTATTGGTGTAATGTGTCAGAAAGTGACACTTTCACACTCTGACCACCTTGGCCAGCCTTCTCTGTCAGTCTGCTGTGAAATCTGACCATGTACCAGCTCCTCTGTCTACAATCACTCTGACCAGGGAGCTATTAAACACAACTTGTAAACCCTGTCCAAAATTCCAGCTAATGGTACCCAGTCCAACTGTACCTACTTGCCTAAATACTTTTGGGACTTAGACCCCCAAAACATACTGACCCTAAGCACCAAGTTCATTGGGTTAAGACAAGAAACCCTTGTGGGGCCAAGCCCCCCACCCTACTGGGTAACCTGGTTTTGTCTCAGACAGCACCAAAGGGTAAGGGGGAGATCAAAAAAACGTTTTTGGCTAAGACCCCCCCTCCAAATCACACTGCCTCTAGACACCATGTCCCATGACAAAGTAAACCAAGACTAGTCATGTTTGTGAGAGATGTGTGATTGCGTAACTAACTGTTCCTCTTTCGTTTTTATGACAGAGCGAGCGAGCATTCTACTAGTACAGTTCAACTTTCATTGGAAGAATCCGACAGAAATGTCACTAGATCTGATATCACGTATTCGTAACTAAGTATATCTGAACAGGTAGTAAGACGCGGTGCTTTTGTTAGATATTGTCAACTGAGGTTGTCGTTGGGTTAAGTGCTCACTTCATGACCCGATGTTCGTGGGTTCAAACCCAGCTGTTTAGATGGATTTTCTCGGGTGATTAAAATCCGTGGCACAACTTCCTTCGGAGGGGAAGTAAAGCCATTGGTCCCAAGTCGATTGTGACGTGTAAAAGAATCCTGGAAGGTATGTGAGAATACCTTATACCGGCAAAATAGGTAGGCCCTTTCACTCTCGCCCTTAGAAATTTTCGTGCGCTGATATAATCAGTAGGTTTAGAAAGTGCACGATAAATACCTCAGATAATTGAGATCAGAAAATGATAACATGTTATTATATTATTAAAGCTATTTATCATTTTGTACATAAAATGTGTTATTATTTTATAAAAGTCTCATCCTATGAAAATAGGTATAGTTTTAGTGCATTTAATTTTTGAGGGGATGGAGTCAGGAAATGGGAGTCAAATAATGTCATACTAATGGTAGTTCATGTTTTATATTTAAAACATTCTGGAGTCAACAGTGAATGATTCGTTTACAGAGCTATGATTACATTACAGTCGATACCATTGACGGGTGATTTCCTCATCACTATCCTTTTCAGTAGTTCTGAAGAGGAATTCGGGTGCATTTAATTTCAATTGTTCTCACCACCAACCACCTCTTTGATGTAATTACTCATAAAACTTGTATAAAATATACCGTACAGATAAAACTGACCATAAGCTTGTTTGATTTAAATTGCACGGAAAACATTCTGATGAGTGATGAACGTAATAAGCTTACTTAACCTTTTCTTAAATTTAGTTTCAAATTTAGAAAATAAAGAACCTTTAAGAATGCATAACATTTACCTGCGATACTAACTACTCGTTTTAACACTTTCAACATTTTACAGCTTTGTTCATTCTTTCCTTTCTAATCTCTTAGCAAACAATGTATTTAAGTGATAATGTTGAGATGTGGATTGTTCTACAAGCTTTCTTAAACAACGGTGCTCCGTGAAACTATCTTTTAATGGAATCAGTGTAGCGAGGAGCACATTATCTTCCTGACTGAACAAACAGGATTCTTGGCAAATTTCGTGCTAAGCTTCTTTGCGATAAGAAATAAAGCTCGTATTTTTAATGGTGGTACCTTTTTAAACTTATATCTCCAAGCGCAAATTATTATAAGCCCTTCTTAAATAGATTAAATATTATGGCTGAAAATTTATTGCGGCCAAAAATTTTATTTTAAGATTTAAAATTGAAGTGTTTGATGGGTTATAAATTATAATGTTGATATAATAACCAGGATTCAACGTTTCATATAGTTATATTGTTATTCTATAATGTTCAAGCATGAAAGTTTCATATCTATCTATTTTTTGTTATAATGTAAAATAATGACAGTTTTATATACTTCTATTATGCTTGGTTATAATGCTCATTAATAAAAATGTAATGTTGATGTATTCCATATTAGATCTACTAAAAATGACCGTACAGCCTATTAGTGAGTCAAATGACAAATTCGTGTAAGAAAGTTTAATTTTACCTTAAACTAATCAATAAGACGGAAATACACTGCGCTTTCTTATTTTCATACTTTCTTCTTAAGACATACGTTTATAATTATAAGAAATCGACACAGATTAAACTTAAGAATAATTAATACTAATAAAATAGAAACAAGTTGATAAAACAACCTTATAAATAATTATTTGCCAAGAATAAACTAATAATTCTTACTTACTAACTTACTCTCTGGCATTAGGAACTCGAGAGTTCGTTACAGCACTCACCAAAGTACGCCACCTATCCTTATCTTGATGCTTCTCCTAAAACCTGATATTTTGTAGTTACATCGGGTACACACTAACCCCTAGAATTAAAGCTTACTAATTAGTTTATCTACTGATATGTTTACAACATACGAGTATACCTTTCCATGTTCTTCTAGTTTATTTATCCAGTGTGCAGCAGAATGGTTGGTAAGAGGGAGATCGGAAATAGAGCAAAGGGTGAGTAAAAGGGCACGAGATGTAATTTGGGTGCTAAAGTTATCACTTCCACGCTTCATGTTATTCAGTCGCTACGATAGCCGCGGGGTGCTGGCATGAAGGGACGGAAATTGAACACGGGAAGCGTTGGATTCAGAAATAGACGAGTATTTTCATCACACGTTTTAGCCCGAGTTAACCTCTTCTTAGCGGAGAGCTTTGGAACAAGATCCTACACGAGAAACAGATTGAATCAAGGTATAATTAAAAGTAGTCTTCACAGGGGTAAATATAAATTGTAGTGTTAATCAGCTATTTACAAATCTAGACCTATATAAAATTAAAATTAGATAGGACCTACTTTATTAAAATAAAAAACTACCAATGTCTATTTACATGTTGACAAGATATATATATGCCAAAGCCACTTTACAAAGTGAAGTGAAGCTAAAGTGAAGGTTGAAACATGCGAAGAAAAGTCAAAACTAAAGTTGATTTAAATTATCGGTTGTTTTTACATAACATATATTCTAATTTTTTAAACTATCTATAAAAATATGAATCAAATAGCCGAAACTATTATTTATACTTTTTAGTAAGATTCTCCATCTAGATATAATATTCTGAAAATTTAAAAATGACACCTGGACACGGGAATCGAACCCGGGATCAGTGGCTTAGTACGCCAATGTTCTAACCACTGAGTTATCCAGTATTCGTCCCGTGCCCAGGGTCATTCTTCACTCATATTTTAAGGCAGAGTCTATGATGGACGTGCGGAAATCGTCGGCTACAAATATGTGATTATATTATTATCACGAGCCATCGGATAACGCAGCCATCTGCGACTCGGTAGTTGGCTTTTTGCTGACCCTGGGCACCGGACGAATCCTGGATAGCTCAGTGGTTAGAGCATTGGCGTACTAAGCCAGAGGTCCCGGGTTCGATTCCCGTGTCCAGGTGTCATTTTTCAATTTTCAGAATATGATATCTAGATGGAGTAATTCCCACTAATAAGCATAAATAATAGCTCCGGCTATTAATTCTTAATAACTGTAAGAGATTGCATATTTATGAATCAAATAGCGGAAGCTATTATTTATGCGTTATCTGATAGCTTGTGATCCTAATAAAAACCACAAAATTGTAGCCGACGATTTCCACACGTCCAAATTACCAGACTCTGCCTTAAAATATGAGTGAAGAATGACCCTGGGCATGGGACGATTCCTGGATAGCTCAGTGGTTGGAGCATTGGCGTACTAAGCCAAAGGTCCCGGGTTCGATTCCCGTGTCCAGGTGTCATTTTTCAATTTTCAGAATATCCATGGAAAGGTAAAAATAAATGGGTAGACACTCTGACATCTGATCTTAATGTATCTTTATTAACATTTAATTATCTCCTTTATCGTCATATATGAGTATTCTAACGTGAAAGAATATCAATAATGAATAAGTGTTTTATAAATTGGATGCAAGCCACTAAGAGTGCACGACTTAAATCTTTGTATGTTGTATGTTCTTTGCTTCACACCAGGAACTGTAGGTTCGTGGTTTTACAAACTGGCAGATATTTTTCCTTTTAATAAATATATTATATTTACTTTTACTACCTACCTGTCTTATTTATGCTTACGAAATAGATGGCATCTTACCTCTGGTCAGCGCTGAACTACTATTTACTATCTGTTCTAAAAATAATTATACTCGTATGTTGAGATACTTTATATTTAGTGAGATTTTTCAAATTAGTTCATAAATTATAGAAGTTTATTTCTTTCTTAGAAAAGTTTTGAGAATGTGAAGTTTACTGTGAGTATCGAAGTCGAAGCGAATAAGAGAGTTATGACCTTCTACTTCAACATTTCAAATGTTTTTGCATACTTCTGAAATATATCGATTTCACTTGTTTAAGTTAAAAAACATGTTTTCGGGGGAAAATAATAGGAAAGTTAATTTGAGTAACATTTCGATGTCCATAATAATCCAGAGTTGCTATTACTCCACTATACCTATGAATTCCCAAAAGTTGGTAACAACATTCCATCAAGTAGCCTACACCTGAAAGTGACACAAAAAATATTAAAAGAGTCAATTCAATTAATAAAACACTTCAGTTAAAATGATTTTAAAAAATCTTTAGAACTCACGTGTAGGATGTTTGTCTGAAATGTCCCAATAAGATAATGCTAATTTCTAAATAAAATTCATCATATTTTGTTAAATAAAAAATTATTCTAAAAAATGTTCGAACATTAATATATTATTTTATGAAAATTTCTATATAACATTCAACATTCTCAATTCTTAAAATTTCCAATGCTAGTCAATTCTTGTGGATATTTAATTTTTTGTAAAATTAAAAATGTACTTAATCATTTTCAACATTAATAAACCCCTTAGTTAAAAAAAAATTATTTAACATTCAACATTTTCATTCTTAAAATATCTCAATACTAGTCAATTTTTTTATGTATAGTTTGATCTTTTTTTTTATTTTTTTTTATAAATTGTAAATGCACTTAACACTGTTTTGTTCCATTTCTACATTAAAACTTACCAGTACATCAGTTTCAAGTCTTATTATCTTTGTATTGTAAGTCTCCTTACTTAAAATAATTTTTTAGAATATTTTCTAAAATTTCACATATAATAATATTCTAAGGTATTATTTATTGTCAGCTTGGTTCCCTACCAGGAAATTCCTTGGTGATGTTAGATGGTGTCATTCTCACACATGGGATCAATCGATGGTTAATTGCTATTTCTTAAATCGATAGTTTTGCTAGGGTCGATTCATACATCGATAAAAATTCAATCAATGTTCGAGTTCTCCACCACGAGCGCTGAGAGCATATTTTTAAGATGTGTTTACATATATTGTGAGAGATGAACTATAATGTGTGTGAATGTTGACGTAATTTTGGAAGAATTGAGTCAGCATTTCCTTATTTCTCCCTCCCATCACAGCGTTTGCCACCAGAGCTGGTCGGCTCACATTCCTGGTCTTCTACTGGTAGTGGCGGATATGTAACCAGCTTCTGAGGTTGGGACACCCTGTAGGCGTGGTTACATTACCCCGATGTGATTGATCATTATCTGGTACCTCTGGTAAATTACCAGACCACGGCAAACATAGAAAAAATTCCCCTTCGAGATAAATGTTTGTGGTAGAACCGGGAATTGAAACCGGGACCTCTAGATTAGTAGTCGGGAGTTCCAACCACTATACCATGAGGCTGGGAGCGCCTATCTGACAAATGAAATGAAAGGGATTTTAAGAAACTGACCAAAAGATGAAAAGTTATGCAAAATTTTATCCCCTTTCGCCTTCCTACGGTAGCTGAACTGAATCATTCCAAGTCTTGTACGAGAAAACTATCTTTTGGTTAATTTTCATGTCCCAACTGTCGTCTGAGATGTTTATATACTTTTTATCTGCGTGTCGTAAAACCAACTTACATTTCCATCAAGGAATTCTCTAAATAATCCTCTAAGTAAGAACTAAGATGGGTATTCGCAAGAAAATGATGATTATTATTACTAAATTATATACAGATTGATATGAAAAACACCCTTTTCATTTTTAGAAAACACAGGATTATTATCAATAGAAAAATGTATGATTTTGAAAATAGTGAAAATGTAAATTTAGTAGAGAAAATATGTATGTTAAACTGAACTGAAAGGTCTCTTCACATAAAATTATCAAGAAAAAAAAAGTATTTTAATTTTAATAGATAAATCGTGACCTGGTGATCTAGGGGTAAGTTGTCAGACTTCTGTGCTGGGGGGCCGGGATTCAATCTTCGGTCCCGGCAAAGATTTATCTGATTGCCAAACCCTTCCTTCACCTCTGACAAGACGTGTATTAATCACAACTTGTTATAACCCGAACGGGTAGTAAGACGCGGTGCTAATAATAATAATAATAATAATAATAATAATAATAATAATAATAATAGATTAATCATGTATGCAATATCTGAAAAGATGTTGAGAAGATACCTATTTATTATATAGTAAAAACGACAGACATGAAGAATGTATTTAGGTAATTATGTAGCCAGCGCTGGTAGAGGTGACTGGGATCGAACTCCCATTCCCTTAGCACCAGAGAGTAAGAGGGGGGGACAAGCGCTTCCAAACAAACAGTCAGTGTCCCTCAGGGTTTCCTCAACGCGGCTGAATGACAGGCGCTCATTCATTTCTAAGTTCAAACGTTCTCCTCCAGTCTGTCGCGGCGGCTATCAGTAAACGTTAGCATTATTTGGATGCTTCATTATTAAATACATTATTTCTTTCACATACTATTCATTTTTATAGATCGAAAACAGTCACAATATGATATTATCATATTTATTTATATCCAAGGGGCTAGTAAAACATCTTGACCACAAATAATATTGATTTTATAAACACATTAGACATTTCTAAGAAATCTTATGTAAACAATAGCTAGTGAGCTTAAACCATTAATTATATTTTATTTTGTTGTTTTATCGTCATAATTTTGTATTGCTTTTTAGTTTGAGCTTGGTTTTAGAGGCCTATTGATATTTTCATTGGTGGGGACGTTTTCTGTATTGACGATTACGATATCGTAGATTGACTTTCAAGTAACAGATCCTCGTGTCTGCTTACTTTTATATACAGTAGATACTTTAGTATTGTCTAAGCTGTTTGTTCTCTCCCCTCACCTACTGTAGTTATTTGATTCCCTTTCAAACCGCCATCTTTCAGCACCCATTCGTTACTGACACAAGCATTTCCCGACTGTATTCTTCTCCTAATTTTAAATCTAATATCGTTATTGCTAGTTAAAATTTTGCCTTAACTCATTTACATAGTTAACCCAATTTGTTTATAAATAGATAGTTAGTATAATCTCTAGGTCATCCGGCTCTACATGTTTGCATGGTCTAGACTATATTGTTGATGACAGGAAGATCGAGGTTCGAATCTCGGTCAGGAGTATTGAGGTGGGTTTATTTACTAAGTGATTTTCCACTCTCCTTCCACGCATATGTAGGTTGATATACATTCCCTAAATATACCCTCCTCGTGCTTAAATAAACTTTAGCGAAATCAATATATGAGCGTATAAACCTAACATGTAGTAAGATTTGCTAAATTAAAACAAACAAAATAAATGGTACGGCGCACCACACAGACTTTCTCTCTCTTTCTATAAACTCGTAAGATTTCTGAACAGAATAATGTACATTGTATCATCACCACTCCACATAAGAACACGCATAAAATAATATACAATGATATATAATCAATGAGAAAAGAGGCGCATCTTTGTCCACCTAAGAGCATTTCAAACAGTTTAATGTCTTCCACAAGGGTCAACACTTCGTATTAAAATTTCGATTTCTGGTTAAAATTTTAACATTTTATAAGGTGTTGCAGATCTTCAAGTCATCGCATTGATATTTAATTATTCATTTATACATTTTGACCAATAAAAAATGTAAATATTGACTATTGAGTCTAAAATGGAGATAGATCATTGCTATGCAAACATTTCTCCTAAGAGATTTAAGGAAAAATAACATACTTTTTTAGATACTTATATTTAATTACTCTATGGCATTGGAGAATTATTGCGTTAAGACTTAAGTAGTATATGTTTACAACTAAAGCTCACAAAATTGTATTAATATATTTGCAAATATCTCAGAAACTGCTGCTTTTATAAAAATATATGTCAAATAAAAGTTTTTTATTTCTAATAGTCCTACAATTTTGCAATGATAAGTTGTTTAGTTTCTCCAATAGTTGTGGAGATACGGAAATTAACGCTTCTGTAAAGTACCCTAAAAATCATTTTCATAGGAAAATGAAAATAGCCAGTTTATTTATAATCTTAATCAACGCCTAGATACGAATTTTAATCAAAATCGTTTGAGCAGATTTTGAGAAAACCAAATTTTTCTCTTTTCGCCCTTCAGTAAACTACCCTTAATTTTAAGTTTTTATAGACACACAGACAGACGGCATTGCAAAGACTATTTTTTAGGGTTCGGGGGGTCATGAGACGTCGACATCCATCAACATTTCAGGTTAGTTTTTTTTTACGGTCGCAATACTTAAACTTTAATGTCCAAAAAGTTAAAAAAATTCATATAATTGCGTATAGATTGAAAGTTATTGATTTTATAAAAATATGTTTCGGATAAAATATCTGTATTATAAATATATATACATATTTGTAATGCTAAGTAATTTCATATCTCAAATAGTTTCGGAGCTATTATAAAAAATGTTAATTTACGCATCAGACCGGAGCCCTTAAAGCCATTTTGCCGAAATATTGAGAGTAGCCATTTTGTTTGGAATATTTATTAATGTTCATAAATGAAATTTAATCAAAATCGTTAGAGCCGATTTTGAGAAAATCGACTTTTTCTCTTTTTGCCCTTCAGTAAACTACCCTTAATTTTAAGTTTTAATAGACACACAGACAGACGGCATTGCAAAGACTATTTTTTAGGGTTCGGGGGGTCATGAGACGTCGACATCCATCAACATTTCAGGTTAGTTTTTTTTACGATCGCAATACTTAAGCTTTAATGTCCAAAAAGCTAAAAATATATATATAATTGCGTATAGATTGAAAATTATTGATTTTATAAAAATATGTTTCGAATAAAATATTTGTATTATAAATATATATACATATTTGTAATGCTAAGTAATTTCATATCTCAAATAGTTTCGGAGCTATTATAAAAAATGTTAATTTACGCATCAGACCGGAGCCCTTAAAGCCATTTTGCCGAAATATTGAGAGTAGCCATTTTGTTTGGAATATTTATTAATGTTCATAAATGAAATTTAATCAAAATCGTTAGAGCCGATTTTGAGAAAATCGACTTTTTCTCTTTTTGCCCTTCAGTAAACTACCCTTAATTTTAAGTTTTAATAGACACACAGACAGACGGCATTGCAAAGACTATTTTTTAGGGTTCGGGGGGTCATGAGACGTCGAAATCCATCAACATTTCAGGTTAGTTTTTTTTACGATCGCAATACTTAAGCTTTAATGTCCAAAAAGCTAAAAATATATATATAATTGCGTATAGATTGAAAATTATTGATTTTATAAAAATATGTTTCGAATAAAATATTTGTATTATAAATATATATACATATTTGTAATGCTAAGTAATTTCATATCTCAAATAGTTTCGGAGCTATTATAAAAAATGTTAATTTACGCATCAGACCGGAGCCCTTAAAGCCATTTTGCCGAAATATTGAGAGTAGCCATTTTGTTTGGAATATTTATTAATGTTCATAAATGAAATTTAATCAAAATCGTTAGAGCCGATTTTGAGAAAATCGACTTTTTCTCTTTTTTCCCTTCAGTAAACTACCCTTAATTTTAGGGGTAGATATCCAATTCCAAAAACCCCTCGGGGCAACCCTATGAAAACCCTAGATATCAAGTTTCAGCTCAATCGGTAAAATAGTTTAGGCTCTAGTTGGAGGTACAGACAGACAGACAGACAGACAGACAGACGGAAATTCAAAAACCACTTTTTCGGATTCAGGAAGTCATGAAACGTCAAAATTCATCAAAATCTCGAGTTCGATTTTTTTGACGATCACCATACTTTCTCTACCTATAAGATAGAGAGAAAGTAAAAAGTTGGTATAATTTTTAAAGTACCGTAACCTTATTACTATTTGAAAAATAATATGAACCTTTATTTTATCGTAACCAGAACCTATAAAATGTTTGTTTAGAGAACCAATAAAAATGTTAGTTCGACTCCCTGCTTGTTCTAGTAGGTAGCATGGTACCTCTCGCTGCGGGCCACAACAGAAGCCGACTGGAAGACAGGGAAATAAAGTGTTCCCCGTCCCTCAAGCTACCAATCATTGCGCCAATACCTGCCTTCTGTCTTGTTGGCTAGTCCAGCCCCCTGGCATGACATCTTCTCTTCCACTACCTCACTGTGAAATAAGAGGCTAGCAATATAGGACCCTTAAATACCCACTTTTAAGTATTTATGTGATTTTATCATACTGATTAAATATTTTAAAAGCATTTTATACCTATAATGGATTAGTCTGGTCTGGTGATGCTTAGGTTTTTGCCTTTACGAGATCAGTTTTTTTAAATGAATGTGAATTTATTTCATCGGGTTTTCCACTTTTACACATTCCCTCATTTATTAATTACTCTTTCACGCATGATATCTTGAAAGTCCCTTCCCTTTATAACGTCCATTCTGGAGGATATTTTTCACAACCTTTTGTACATTGGTCGAGTTTTTCATTTTCTCCAGTCAAACAAATACCCCTCCATGCCCCCCCC